>JBBPRP010000535.1:0-13331 GCA_038093135.1 Leccinum longicurvipes
GAAGGGATGGGACGGGGGGATGGCTCACCGGAAGTACCACTTGTTCATGCCGCCCTTGGCCCATGCGCCGATTCCGTGCCCAGCGAGGCCGAGGGCGCGCACATGGTTGTCGGCGACGGCGATCTGTTTCACGGGTAGTGCACCGCCAACGGGGAAGGAGACGCCGCGAAGGCCGTGAACGGAGTGTAGTGCGAGGATGTTTCCCGCATTGTCCCCTGCCCAGACAGAGTCTGATACGGGATCAAATGCGAGTGCGGTGACTGGCTGACCGCGCAGTGATTGAATGGCCTGCGCTGTGCGGTACATGAGATGAAGAGAACGATCACCATCACGTGACCGCACCGCACCCCCGCCCTTGTACTTACCACGACGAGCGATGGAGAACAACAACCAGGCCGTCCCCTACCAAGCTTACAGGGTAATTCCTCTCTCTACTTTACCGTACACTCGCTCACTTCGTACACCAGTCAAAGCGTCATTCGCGCACGGTCTCGGCTATTCCCGTCACCGCAAACGTTCCTCCACCGTCGCGGGCGTCCGCCGAACGTCGTCCGCTTTCTGCTGACTGGGACTCGTCAGAGAAACTCGTGCTCGACATCGCTCCTACAGTGTGCGATCACCCCACGGACTCGTCTCCAGACTCGCCTCCTCTCCCAGAGAACTCGATCCCACACGTCCTCCCATCCGTCAACGGAAAGCACAAGGAGCAACCCGACCCGATCCTAGAACCATCCCCAATTCCTTCCTCTCCACCCACCGCACCCAGAAAGTCCTCCACTTTCCGCCGCTTACAGCCTCCCCGCCCATCAGCCGCCCGTACCCCTCTCCCTTCGTCCCCCCTCAGACCCCCCGAATCCCAGGCCCGAACGCCCTCTTCGTCCTCCACCATCACACGCCAGCTCGATCTCTCTCCTCCTCCCCCACGCTCTCCTCCTCTCCACACACGTGTTCCGTCCATCAACTCTGTCATCGGTGACCCAAACCGCCCGAGTCCTTCCCACACTCCCAGCTCATCATTTGCAGTACCACAGCCCTCTTCGTCCGTTCCTCCACAACCGCCCAGTCTCACCCCCTCCCCCGTTACATCACCTCTCCCGTCGACCTCCTCTCTCCCTTCTTCACACGTTCGTTCATCTGCCCCGTACAGACCCGGGTTCCAGCCTAGAGGCGTATATCGTCACCGTACAGACGAATTTACCCATGCGCGCAAAGCTAAACAGGACACCACTCGTATCGAGCGCACCAAACTCGAAAGGCGTCTCGAAAAACTCATCCATCTTCACTTTCCCATTCAACCAAGCGATCCAGTCGCGCCCAGAAATACTCTGGTTGAGCGTAGAAAATCTAGCATATTCGATTTAGACTTGGAGTCCCTGAGGAATATGGACGCGACCGATCTTTGGAAGGGTGTCGTACAATCCCACGCATTGCAGGGCCCAAAGGCCGACGCACGAGGTATGCTATCACATCCATCTCGTTTCATCTTCCATACGTATTTCCCTTTCTAGCCGTCGAACAGCGCATTGCACCTTGGCAGCAAGACGCCGCAGCTTCAAAATGTCCCATGTGCAAGTAAGTCGACTGCCCCTTCGCTCCATCCCACCTAACACGACCTTCAGTGCCTCTTTCCACTCTCTAACGAATCGCAAACACCATTGCCGTCTTTGCGGCAAAATTATTTGTTCCCTCCCCATCAAGCGTCCTCAACGGCCCGAGCCGTGTTCGATATTGTTCATCGTGGATTCGAAGACGCGCCAAATAGAGCATGTTGGAGAGGGCGTAGATTACGGCGTAAAGAGAAGGGCCAGTACGGCAGCCATGGTAAAGGGAAACAGTAAAGAGAAAGAAAAGAACGAGACGTTGCCGGATGATGAGAAATTCCTGAAGGGGGTAAGGATATGTAGGGACTGCAAACCTATCCTCTCGTGAGTCATCGTCAGCCCCCCGCTTCTTTCTCGGGGAAATGAATATTAATACTACGTCCCACGCCGCAGGCGCGAGCAGTTTTATCAGCAGGTTTCACGCATACCACCGTTGGTTCGGCTGTACGAGGTAAGGTATTTCAGGTCGTCACGTTAATAGTTTCCAACTCGTCATGATCAGGCGTTCATCAATCTCGAGCAAGAGATCGAGGAAGCCCTTCCACTATTCCAGGAATTGCTCCTAACACTCAAGTAAGCACTAACACCTGTCACATCCTCGAAACTTTGACACCCGCCAGCTCGGACTCCCCACCTAGTAAAGAAGCCTCCACAGCTCGCAAGCGTATTCTTGACGACTTTGCCACATACGACGCGATCTCCAAACGTATCCGCAAAATTCCATGTACTCCCGGGAGCTCTCAGGATCGCATCCAGCTCGCGATCCGCACTCGGGCAGACTTGTTCTTGCAAAAGAATATGTTTCCTCTCCAGGCAAGCATTTCTCGCCAGTTCCATGCGACCGACTTTGACCATGTCCGCTCAGTCTCTTCCCAAAGCAAAGAAAGCAAGTTCCTCACCCGATACTCCAACCCCGTTGGTGGACCCTGATTCGGAGCTCGCACATGCGCTCCAGCCGCTACTCGAACAAGAAGCACTTCTCGAGTCGTTTGTCGGCGAAGCGATGGCGCATCGCAAGTTTGAAGATGCCAAAACGCTCAAGGCGAATTTGAAGGAGATTCGGGTCGAGATTGATAGGATGGTAGAAAACCGAGCCGGGAGTGGGAGCACGTAGGCATGCGCGGTCTGTGGATTAATCGTGGTCCAGTAGAACGTCACGAGGACTATTTATCAGTACATATGGATATCATCAAGCGGACACGAGTGGTAACTTGCATATTTCTTATTGCCTTGAAGTTGGACATGCGGCGACCCACTCGATTGTCGGGGCACCCAGTAACGCCGGTTATTTACATTATTTTTATAGCACAGTTGAATGTTACTCCCCATCATCCCATCGGTGATGAATTTGAACTGCCGATACTGTAAAAATGGAGGTGCCTCGGTGACCGGCCGATATCATGGTTAGGAAATTACAGTACGATGATTATGTTAGAGATTACCAAGTAGGCCTGCAGGAGCAGACAAAAACATTTACTAGCTCGGATAGTCTCATCTTTTGATCAACCCGGCATCGTGCTGCGCTGCTCATCATTTATCCATTGCTTATATCAGATGACTCAGATCCGCGTTTATTACTGTGAATGCACTTGGCACGGGCGTACGATGAGTAACCTCCAAGCTGAAACGGAATGTAGCTGTATGCTCAGGCACGAGGGAGTCACGCGACGGGGGTATAAGTATTATAACCATGATGCTACATACGTCCGAGCCGCGTACCGTTTGCGATTCTGGAAGCTATGCTTTCATCCCCATAGACCCAGTGACTACACTGGGTAGGCAGTACGCAGCACTATCGCCAGGATGTGTGCGGACGTTTATGGATTGATGGATTGGGTGGCTATTCTGCGGCAACGTCAAAGTGTCGTGGTCCACCGTCTGCGTCGCACTGAGATCGTCCTGACAGCCGAAAAAAATGAATCGAATAAATCGTGAGCACGCACAATGTTCAACTCTACAGAACATATGTGAAGGGCAAGCAGAGGTGCACCGGTGACCTGCCAATCACCGGTATCGCGCCCAATTAGCCGCGGGTAGAACGCGTTGGTCGTAGTAGTAATAAGCACTGGCAGATAAGTCACGATTCTCGCAGTGTATCTTGGCACAACCTTTCTGGCTGGTTTTTGTGGGCCCAGTTCAAGTTGTGTCTGAATCTGATTGTATGTATTTGAGTATAAAAAAAGTTTGTATTTCGTCGGTGAATCACCTTTCTCGGGCAACGCAGGCAAAGTACCGGTGCAACGCGCTCATAAGGATGTGGAGTGGCGCAGATCCGGGGCCGTGAAGGTCACATCCGTGGAATAAACTGATAACCGAAGTTCGGTCCGGAAACATCGTTGCCTGCCTTGCTAGGACTTACCGGCGGTTACTTGTTTACATAAGAGTACTAGTAGTGCTCGCAACAATGTTGCTCCGACTTTTCGATCTGAAGGCGTGGCGTTCCTGCGATAGCGGATCATTATTTTATGGTTCCAAGATACTAATCAATGGGTGGTAGAAGGCTCTGACACCCACTGCTACATAACAGGCACTGGTGGCAAATGTTTGCATTCACGGGTAATTGCTAACGCCGCGTCTGAAAAACGCTATGTTCAATATTAATATCCTCTCCGTATATATATATAAGAGGAGAAGAGCCTCTCCATCTACCATCATCTGGTTTTCCCCCTGAACGAACCGAACCATAAAAGTCATGATTTCCTCGACAAAACGCGCTCCCCTATATTTGCCACTGGCAGAGGCATCCCCCCACTCCACTCCTTCGTTCTCTGCCTCCGTGTCCCCTCTCAGCACCCTATCTCCCTCAGAACAGAAATCCCTTCCTGTTGCCGCAATCGATCGTCAGATCGACAACATCATCTTTGACCTCGGTGACGTTTTATTCACTTGGTCTGCTAATACCGGCACCTCCATCTCGCCCCAAACGCTTCACTCCATCTTACGTTCTTCTACGTGGTTCGAGTACGAGAAGGGCAATCTAGGAGAAGAGCAGGCCTACGCTCACGTCGCCGCGGAGTTTTCCCTAGATGCTCACGAGATCGCCGCTGCCTTTCAAGCGGTCCGGGATTCCCTTCAAAACGATTCTTACATGGTCGCCCTCCTTCACGAACTCAAACAAAACAGCAACGTTCGGCTGTTTGCAATGTCCAACATCTCAGCACCGGATTGGGAGGTGCTTCGCCACAAAGGTCGTCCAGAAGACTGGGCGCTCTTTGAGCACGTCTTCACGTCTGCCGCGGCGCGGGAGCGTAAACCAAATCTCGGATACTTTCGCCACGTCGTAGAATCTACCGGGATCGATCCTTGTCGCACCGTGTTCGTGGACGATAAGCTGGAGAACGTTGTATCGGCGCGGTCGCTTGGTCTGAAGGGCATCATTTTCACTTCGTTCGAGGAGGTCGCTCGTGAACTGAGGGCGCTCCTGCGAAATCCGATCATTGATGGGGAACGATACCTGCGCGATAATGCCAAGCAGATGAAATCAATAACCGAGACGGGTGCTATACTCGAAGAGAACTTTTCGCAGCTGCTTATCCTCGAGGTTACGGGCGATCCGAGCTTGGTTGATTATACCAAGTATCCACGATTGAGCAATTTCTTCCAGTGTACGATCCTGTTGCTTCCTTCGTCAAATGCAAATACTGACTCTTTTTTTTCGCCAGCGGGAGCTCTTAATACGTTATCTTTTCCGTATGATCTCGATACGACGTCGATCGCGTGTACGGTATCGGATCACCTGTCTCCCGAAGTGAAAGACGACATCATGAATGAAATATTGACGCTTAAAAACAAAGACGGGATTGTTCAGACCTATTTCGATTTAAATCGTCCCCGAATAGGTACGTCTTTTTATTTATTTTTATTTATTTTTTTAATCATGCCGTTGCAAAAATCTAGATCCTATTGTTTGCGTCAATGTGCTCACGTTTTTTTACTCCAACGGTCGCGGCGGAGAGCTAAAGGAGACGTTTAACTGGGTCTATGAGGTTCTAAAGAATCGGGCATATACGAACGGCACTCTTTATTACTACGGCGCAGATGCGTTTCTATTCTTCCTCTCCCGGCTCCTTTCGGTGTCAATCTACGCCCGCCAACGAATTGGTCAGCTGTTTGCCAGGCGTGTAGCAGAGCATTTCGGCAGCGATGGGGATGCTCTAGCGCTGGCGATGCGAATCCACGCTGCGGCAGTGGTAGACTTGTGCGATAGCCGAGATTACGAGCGATTGAGAGGAATGCAGGAGGCGGATGGCTCGTGGCCGATAGGATGGATATACAAGTACGGAGCGAGCAACGTTTTGATGGGGAATAAGGGCCTCACAACGGCGTTGGCAGTGTCGTCAATACGGGGTTACAGGGAGCTGGAGCTTCGTTTGCGTTCGTTTGACTAGATTCGGATTGCAGGCTCGCATTTCCTACTAGGATCCGGGAGCTCATTCTTACCACCTTATTCTTTGGTTCAGCACACAGAATAGGTCAACTCGTGCACCGATGACTTTAGGACTGGCGCGGACGGACGGACGTTACATTAGTGTACTACTCACCAGTATATACTACTAAACGCTCACATTATATCCAACTACGTATTTATGGCGAAGAATTCTCGAATAGATTGGATGTGTATATTGTTTGAAAATCTCTCTACCCTGCATCTCTATCGATACCTAATAAGGCTATCTTACCTCATGTATGCGTCCGCAAAACCAAGAGACGACGTGATCAGCCAAGGCGACTTCAAGTACGGCTTGCTGTGAAACGGAAGGCCAAGCTTTGAAACTTGGATCGTTGTCGAACATTTTGGTTTTGACACATTAGTAAAGCAAGGGCGAGGTGAGGAGAATGACAAGAATATGCGAGGTGGGGTGAGTGAGGGCGGTACGAGGCGCGCATCCATATGTGTTGATGTGCCACGGGGGCCGAAGATGGACGCAGCCGCGGGCAAACCACCGCTGTTCCCACGGGTATGTACCCCGCGTGGTGCCAGCGCTTCAGCCGTGCAGGAACTAGCGTTTTGTCGACGGGTGTTTTACTTAGCCTACTGAAAATAAAGAATGGGATGTTGGAGCCTTAGCCCTTGATATCTGATGCAATCGTGTGGTGTCACTGGTGTGGCCCATTCTGTGCGCGTCGAGCTTAACTTACTAAGTGAGCGAGGAGAGAATTTAAGCTAGTACGGGTGCGGCTGGGTATATATGATGGTTGTGCTATAGACACCCAAGTTTTCTGGCCTGAGACCGTGCACGAGCTGTCGGGTGAAGCAAGCTGTGGGATGGGATGGGGCACCAAACAGCGATGCTTGCGCCTTGACGAGACAGCCTCGGACGAATCAACAGGCGAGAGATTTACTAGACGGGGGCTGTGAGGGGCGGGTGAGTGCGGAAAGAACGACTAAGCCGGTAAGCAGAGCAGGTGCGTCACTTCGCTTCTCACGCACAGACTAAATCTTGCGCGCGGCTCGTGCCTCGCCTTGCCTATGTATTCTTTCAAACGAGTACTCCGCTTTGTAAAACCGAATAAATGGACCCATCGCATCTCATTGCCGTGAGAGCCCTTTCCTGTTGTTCTTTTCTTTTCTTTGTTGACATATTAAGTACAATCACTTACCACGGAGTTGATCAAACCATGGTGTATGTAAAGGCAGCGTGCAAGCATTGGTTGCCGACGTTTACGATGGCATCTGAAGATCTGATCCATCGCCGTCGGCTCGTGATACATTAGCATGATATGAAGCTAAAAAAAGGGATATGTATCGACTAAGCTTAAGGTATGTCTGCTAGTTTGTCCAACTGAACACGAGTTCTTTTTACGTAGGTCAACGGGCAGTACCGCCCCGAGCGCGCCTGTATCCAAATTCAGGTACCGCCAGCGGTCGAACCAAAAGGCTATTTCGCTCAAAGGGTCATATGATCCAGTCTCGAATTTGGTCGCCGGAAGCACCCGAACTAAAGAAGAAAAAAAGGATGTTTCTTCGGGAATTACCAGTCCTTCCAAAACGAAAGTGAGTACAGCCCTTTTTGCAGCGATCCTGGTCCCGCCAGAGCGCCTGCATGCTAGTTACGTCGTTCGAACCAGCCGTTGCCCCCGCTGCTCAAATGTACACACGTACAAGGCAGAAGTTCTGCTATCACTAGTGCCTGGATTACGCATGACAAATCAACAAACTTTAGGTTTGAGAGAGTCATCCAACCTGGCGGTCGTAATACGCTGAAATCTCGTCTTCTTTCGTGGACAGGTCAAAATCCCCATCTCCCAAATTCACATACACAATACCCGCGTTGGACATCCACCATATACTTGTCTAGTGGAGCGGCTCTGGACAGCTCCTCCTGTGCGTCTCTCATCTATCGGTGTGTCCTTGGTTCGAGCCGGACGTCCCGGGCGCTAGTTTTGCTTGCGCAATGCCGAAATTCGCTCCATCTGCGGGCGTTATTGTGGCAATTTGCACTTGGCCGTAATTGGCAGGAGATGACTGCTATTGAACCGCCACCAGACTCGATCGATCTCAGAAAAGACAAACTCGGCTCGAAATCCGTGAATGAGCCAGGAAAACACCCTCCTAGTAGCTGATCATTCACGGTGCATACACCAAAGGATGGCTAAATCTCACAGAATATAAACCTAGTAGTGACGGTTAATCGCCCATCATGGCGAGACGTCCATTCGGAATTGTGACCTTGGCTGCCTACCACTGCGCTTAGACCGGAACTAATGGAGCCTGCTCCGCAAGCTTCTTGGCTAACCCTGAGCGTTTGTTCCCATCCTAGAACAGTTTTATTGACGTACTTTTCTCGAGATCTGTACGCGCGGGTAAACTGCACTCTCTTGTCATTCCGTCAGGTCGTCTACAGGGTACGCGTGGAGCACTGGAGGTCCCATGGACGTACATATATATACAGTCAGTTCATCTTGAACCACACAACTGGATCCTTCCTCTAAACCTGGTTCTGTCTCAGGAGTCAGGCCATGTCTGTCCCTTACGATAGCGAACTGCGTCACGCTTTGGATCCGAAATATCCAATCCCCAGCCAAAGGAAGGCTAAGAGCGACGCCCATCATACTGAGGTCCACGAGGCAAGTGAGATATTACTTCGCTCTGCGATCGCGCTCATGCTTTCACCTGCAATGCAGTCTACCCACTCTTGCGAGGAGACGAAGTTTTGTCGATGGGTTCGTAGGCAGACCTTCGAGGCCTGCAGTGCCGACATCTCATGCGGGACTGTCGCCAAGCATCTAGCGAACGCTCACGGTATCAAAAAAATAAAGACACCTGTCAAGATTCAATGCTCGTGGGGGAGCTGTGGCAAGCTGGTCAGCCGTAAAAATATTTCCCGGCATGTTCGCGAGTACCACCTAAGACATCGTCGGATCAAGCCAAATCCTCGTGAGTCAAAATTGCATCGTCGAGATCCTGAAGAGTGGCTAATCATTTCCGTAGCCGTGTAATTATCTCCCCTCGTGTGGGATCGCGAATAGAAAATCATATGAGAGTACCGAGTTTTATTTGTACTTGATTTTTCGACCGAATGTGAGTTCGGGATATTGGATTGACTGTGAAGGACATGGTCCAGGAAGGCTGTCGTAAATGTCCTCGGCGTTTGTAATCCTCGCTAACAACGTACCATCTTGTTCATGCATCATTGTGACTCGCTCAAGCCTCAGATACACCCCTTGTATCTTAATATTGCGAATCAGTTGCACTTGATGAGAATCATAAAACTCGCGGCCTTGTTGAGCGCATCTTCTGACTTTTCGTTATCCAGCAACGCGTGTAGGGTGGAAAGAGTGGTTTGAGCACTGTTCAGAAAAAGGGAAAAGTCAGTCTTGAGCGGATGTCGATGATATAGAGACAGCTGGCTCATATTGGGCGCTCGACTGACCGCGTGCGTGGCTAACATGGTATCGTGGCATGTACAAAAGAAAGATATCCCTTTCCTGCCTCAATGATATCAAGCGGGTACCGGTTGGGCTCACGAATGAACATGTCCTCCAGACGGAGGCGTACGGCTCGGTCGAGGACACGCACCCTGCAACGAGATTGGGCAAAGAACGGGGCATCCTTGACAAGTTACCTGAAAAACAGCACTTGCGTTGGGAAACAATACCTCCGTTATTTTGCTTCTCCGCGTGCTCAGGTAAGTCGGATACGAGAAGGGACAGGGTGCAGGGGTACCACTGGCAGTGCTGTTGACTGGGTTACCAAGCTTCCGATCACGAAACCACTGACGCGACCCAGCTCACCAACTCAGGTTCAACATGCGCAAGGTCCGAAGTTCCGAGAGCCATGAGGAAAAGCTTACGTTTGACGTTGGCTCTTCCGTTACGATGAAACATTTTACGTCGGCAGACACGACTCGGACCGGGGCGGAGAAGTGACGGATCGCGGAGCAAGTGATGAGGGTCTATTCATCTGGCCTCAAGGTGGATCGAGGAAACAAATGGAATGCGGCGACGTGAGTTGGGTGGTGCTTGGTGGCGATATAGACTCGGCTGGATGTGTTTTCGACATCTCTTGTTCGTCGAATGTAAGAGAGGACCCATTCATACGACCTTCAGCTATGAGTTCCGTAGTAGGTACGTACGACCGGTACATAACGGTGTCATCCAGATCGCCGCCGAGGATCCAAGGTTTGACGGTCATAGTCGACGAACCAAGGGCGGTCCAGTCGATTACCTCTCGCAGCCACCCGTTTGCCCATCGAAACTGTCCATTTCCGTCCTTGACGCGATTTGATCCGCAGAATCTAAACATCCCTTAGTTTGAGATTCCAATGCTTCCGGAGACCAAAACGTCTAAGGACTTTCACTCACTGGCAGGCCAAAACCTTTTTATGAGTATGGCACGAGAATATTGGCATACTTGCCAGGTCATATTACACCGAAAGTCCAAATCTGACAGGCGTGACACGGTACCTTGGTCGCCGGAATGCGTCCGGCGACCAAAACGCCTAAAGACTTTCAACAGCCTGCCAGTGAGGCCGTCCGTATGGCATGAGCTTAATGATATACTTACCAGGTCATATTACACCGAAAGTCCAAATCTGGACAGAAGCGGTACCTTGGTCGCCAGAAGTATCCGAACATCAAACCAAGCCAAGACTAAATTCATGATCCCTGAGTTATGGAACCAAATCAGTATTACAGAGTCTTCGCTTGCGCAGCTTCTGAGACGCACTCATTTGAAGATAGCTGGTAAAAATAGTAAACTCGGCTCGCCAACTTGGAGCGCGTTCACTGTTCGAGATCCTTAATGATATGTATACCACAGCCCTCAGGGACCCACACGCTGTAGCGTTCGCTTAAGTTCTTCCAACCGTTTTCGGCGGCCTCGCCAGCGCCATTGGTGGTTACGGCGACCGTCAGCCTGGTTGCATTGGTTTAACATGGTTGCCTCGATCTCCATCTTGCGTTTCTCGGAACCAGCGCACTGGCAACAGTACTGGCCGCGACGCGTTTCTAAGACAAATAGGAGTCATTCGGATTAGTGCCTGAGGCCGTTTCAATGACGGGATGATGGTCACCGGCACCACTTAGTACAATTTTACCTTGGGAAAGGTCTTCCATTGACCACATTATACTACGATAGCGGGTAAAAGGTGTGTACCTGGTGTTACTTTTGCGTGGTGAAAGAACGAACGTCTTCCAATGTCTTGCTGGTACCGTGACCCGCAGAAATCCGAAATCCTGGGTACGGCATGCAGAACCTATCTTTTCCTCGCCGTAGTCACCTTTTTCCTGAGTGCCCGCCTCTCCTTTTGGAATCGACTCCGCTTGGCTTGACGAACCTCGTCCTCCTCCCCATCGTCCCGCACCCTCGCCCTAGACCGAGTCAACGCATCAGCCTTCTTGCCCCTTTGTCGAAGCTCTTCGTATCCATCCCCTATCGCGCCAGTACTCGTTCTTCCTACCGAGCGTAACACGTCTTCGAATTCTTCTTCCAACCCACGACCACCGCGCCGCCCATGGCTTGAACCGGTCCCGCCCAACGCAAGATCCTGTTCGTCCCGCTTCCGCCTTCGTGAATCCTTCTTATTCATCATTAAGCGCGTAAAATTTTCTTCCTCGAACTCGGTCATCCGTTGGATCTCGCGAGCACGGTCCGAGGCTAGCGCCGGCATCGCACCCAAACCAGAAGAAGACTCAGCATGCGGTCGCGATGGATCTTGGTGCAGGAGGGCAGAGAGCGTCTTGGGGACGGGTCGACGTTTGGAGTGTTTGTCGCCTGAGTTTTCGATATAGGGCATCGGTGCCAGTTTGGGAGGTTTGTAAATGCCGTCGCGCTTGTCAGCCTCTTCGTCATCGTCTCCATTCGACGCCTGGTCGTTGTCGACCATGTTTTGAGGATTAGGTCGGAACGCCAGAGGGTCTTGCGTGGAGCACTGTTAGCGGGTATCAGACATGGACGAGAAAGTACGACTTACCATTGGCAACATTTTGCGAGGCATCGTCCGTGATGCGAACAAGTTTCTCGATCTGATACCTGATCCTACTTTCGAGCACTTTGATTTTTTCGAGCACGATGCGGCCTTCGATCATCGAATCCACAAGGTCACCGACGCCTGCCCCGCGTGCGTCGCGTTCGACAGCGCTAAAAGGTAGGGACGCGGGGGTGCGGGTTTCCAGTGTCTCGCCTGCTGCGCGTCGTGCGACGAGGAGGACGAGCGATTGAAAGTAAAACAACATGAGATGGTGTTTGAGAGATAATAGCGATATGCCGTCTTTGGTGTCGAGGTCGTCCGAAGGCTGCCTGTGAATTTTCTGTCAGGGTCGGTTCGTGTGTCTTCGTCCGATGGCCTACTTTTCTTTCAAAGACTGGATGAGTTCCCTGGTAGAGGCCATACTGGCACTCATTTCATCCAAGACGGCAGCGACGACCTGCGGGTCTGAATCGACCATGATGGAAGATGTATTGGTTTGGATGCAAATTGTACGCTACAAGATGAAAAATTTAACTCGCACGACGGCCTAGCAGGAGATACAGCCTAGTCAGCATAAAATTTTACTTGGTGTGAACAAAAAAAAAAAGAATCAGTTAACGGTTTTCTAGGCCGCCGCCCTTGATTGAGAGCGTAATGCATGGCATCAAACATGACATGAGTCAGAGCCCAGTGCGTTTCATCTGGCTATCACGAACGAAAACGCTGTACTCACCATAATAGTAATGGACAAGAGATGACTCGTTTGGAAAGTGCGGAATTTAAAGTTAAACTGGCCATATATGGCCTCCTTGGTGCTGTTTCGGTAATTTCTCATGGCGATACGTAATACAACGAAATTGCTGAGCCAGGCTGTTCAAGTCAGCTTATTGTCCATAGGCTATACAAGCGTTCCCTCCCTCGAGGCATGTCACCCTTTTGTTGCGGGTTGTTTCGAACCATCATGAACAAGCCACTTCCCGCAACCCCCAGGGAGGACGATCTCGTCAGCAGTTTCGACGCCTTCACTCTGGCACGGAAAAAGCCCCCTGTCGCAACCCCCGAGGAGGATGACCTCGTCAGCAGTTTTGACACCCTCACTTTGGCGGGGAAAAAGCCCCCTGCCTCTAACAAGAGACTCCCAGACACGCCCTCAGGTCGGCCAGCGCCTCAGCATACCTTTGTCGGCGGTTTTAGTCCAGGACTGCTGGCGCCAAACCTCGAGCCCCTCCCACAGTCTCCGCAGGCCAGAAACCAACATGCCAAAACGGCCACCCCGCCATCCGGGGCGAAAGCGCCCCCGGAGCTGCCCCTCAAGCGG
>JBBPRP010000536.1:0-13329 GCA_038093135.1 Leccinum longicurvipes
AGTCGACAAGCGTCCCAGTCGCAATCTGAGGGAAGCTTGCGTAATTGGCCATGATGATGCTCGGTGTCCCTGCCGTGTCTCCCGACGCGTTCAATGCACGATTATACAGAATATTTGTAGCCAGATTTAGTAACGTTGGGCCTGCCAAACCTGGAGCAGGGGTAGCGTCCCAAGCAACCAGCGCATCTCCCGTGTCTACGTCGATCGATATACCACCAATCGGGATATTGAGATAGTCCTGTTGGATCGTGGAGACAAACGTAGCATTGTCTGGGACATTTTCCGTCAACATGTGTGCGGCTGATGGCCCAAGCGTCGCTGTAATGTTGGGTGGCGATTCCAGTACACTGGCAATGGGAGTGTAGAATAAGAAGTCGAGGGGTGAGTCTGCCCAGTAGAGGGGGATCACCGTTTCGTTGCGATACGTAACCGTGCACGACGGGGTTTGACCAGACAAAAATACCAAAGGAACGCACGCTCCGCAGACCGCAATGACAACAGTAAGCGCAGGTGTAAGCCAACTTCGCCTTGAAATGAGCATCCGCTTATAGAATATTGTCAACGCTTGACTGAACGGCGACCTTGGGCGCCCATCGGCGAGCAATAGTGGAGATGGCGCTGGAACCACCCGAGCAGGATCCGGCATGCTCGGGGCTGGGGTACTTTCCGTGGAATGCATCGACTTCTCCCCACTGTCTGGTGCACGGGCTCGGGACTCGGACTCCATTAGATCAAGAAAGATATCCTCGATTGACGTCCCCAATACATCGACGGATGCGATGTGATATGTTGCAGCCTCGTCGTGGAGCATCTGAAGCACCTTTTCTACAACGACCGAGTCCTTGGACTTGAGGTGGTACGCAACATGCGAAGGGGACGGCTGCGACAGCGTGCACTGTGCTGCCAACTCTCGAATACGGTCCAGGACATCCAGCGACGAACTTGCAGGCTCCTTTTCACCAACATCCTGGGAATCAAACGTAACTTGAACACTGTACCCGTGACCTAGATTTGTCTTCAGCGAAACAGGAGATCCCTCAGCGACCAGCTTTCCAGGAGCAGCCAAGATCACGATGTGGTCAGCAAGAAGGTCGGCTTCGTCGAGAAAATGCGTCGTGAATACAATAGTCCTGTCATGCTTCACTGATGTCAGTGTCCTCCAGAGCGCGCGACGTGACAGAGGATCGACGCCCGAAGTGCACTCGTCAACGAGCACAATCTTGGAGCCGCCAATCAGTCCGATAGCGAGCTGGAGCTTCCTCTTCTGTCCCCCAGAAAGTGTATTGGCATTCGAGTGTATCTTCTTACCGAGGTCACAATCGCGCAGCAGCTGTTCATAGTCATCGTCTTCGTCCGCAGGGTGCGAAGAGTACTTGATAGCACGCCAAACACGCAGAGTTTGGTAACATGTGAGGTCGGGGAAAAGAACATTTTTCTGAGGGACTATTCCAAGCGTGCCACGTGGAGGACGCTTGACGCCACCTTCGAAGGTGATCGAACCCGAGCTTCGTCCTATAAGGTTTGCAATGATAGAGAGTGACGTAGACTTTCCAGCACTGGAAGTTGCTATTAGAGCAAGCGGCTGACTCGTTGCCAATATGGGCTCACCCGTTAGAACCCAGTAAGACGAAGATACCAGACTTTGGAATGTCCATTGAAAGATTGGACACCGCAGTAACGGGGCCCTTCTCACGGCTAAACATGGAAGGATTAAAGGTCTTGCGAAGGTTCTTGATGGTGATTGCCATCCCGCTCGGGTGCGGAGGAAGTTCCTCCCGCTTCCTCCGGCGGAAACACAACCAACCACCACTCGAAGGTTCCTTTGCATCGTAGAGACGTCTCTCGAGTAGTGCTCCAAGATAAGGCCACAAAAATATATCAATCTAGAAGCCCATGAAAAAAAAAAAAAAAGGGGGAAAACAAGAGAATGCTTACGATACAGGCAATCATGATCGGTAGAAGTGTAAGATGGTCATCTGGATCCGGCTTGAGAAGGTCAGTTGGCAGTTGATGATTCTCGTAACCGCACATCGCACGGATGGCAAAGATGTAGTATCCGGGAGGAAAGATAAGGGTAAATATCGTAGCCACTCCGGTGCCGGCATGAGAGAACACCAGTGCAATAATCGCAAACAAAATGGCTAAGAATGTTGACACAACGGCAGCAAGTTGGGGGCTTTTCCCGAAAGGGGCAGCCACAAAGAAAGACCAGCTGGCGAGTGAGAAACCAAGTAAGAGATGAACCACGAGAACTAGACCGCCGTTGGTTTCTGTGAAAATTCGGTAATGCCATATCAATGACACGATGATCCAGGCTGGAAGATAGGCCAGGGATATGCTAAGATGCCATGATCTGCGAAGGAAAATGAAGCAGGAAAAAACGACGTTGGCAAGACGAGCTTACACTATCCGAGCTGAGTCGAGGAGTCCCATCGCCTTCATGTGACTAGTCAGCAAATTAGCTCGCTCTCCGGTGAAAGCTCCAGGGAGTTGGTATGAGATGCCGATATAGCAAATAAAGCTATCATCCATTTAAGTGCTAGACGAATATTCGTGTGGTGAATACGTACAGGGCGATGACGAGCAGATTTCTAATGCCCCGAATGTAGCCTACAAAGAGTGTGAAGGACGCATATAGCCAGGTAGTAATGCGAATACTCACTCAATCTCATGTCCGTCGACTGTTGTTCGTTGGTCTCTTGCGTGTATGGCCATTCCAGTGGAGTTGGGATCGACTGTCCTGCTCTGAGAGAAATAAATGCCTAGGACGATCAAGTTAACACTGAGAAGTGCATGACGTGCACTCTGAGCTACCTCATCTATAGCTAATTGGAGTGGCAAAATACGAGTTTCGAAATCACTCGTGTGACTGTAGACGTTGACGTATACGAGACCGCCATCGGCACTTATTGTATAGTTGATAGGAGACGTATCAGTGGACGAAATAGGCAGGTGATTGAATGCAATGCCGGCGTAACACTCTGAAACCAAATCAAAGTTCTGTGGGCACTCGAAGGGAATGTCAGCAGGGCTGGCGACCTGTTTGATGGCGCTCAGTTGATATTCGTTGAAACCGCTGGTTAAATGCGCCATTACGGCGCTCGCCGACGGATTCCCGGTGCCGTTTGTTCCGTCAGCCCATATGAGAGACAGAGAGCCGTCGAATTGCGTGGTGAAGTTGTAAATGGGAACAGGGACACCCAGGCCATACTAGTACAATGGAGTCAAAAAGATGATATGTTCAAGGGGGCCGCACACACGTTATTGGACTTGAGAAGAAATGTCTGAGCGACCGCAAGGAAGACTGAAAGGGATATGAACAAAGCTTGGCACAGAAAGGGGACGGACGTACTTCCGTAGCCAATTGGAAGTAAGACGCAGCGCGCAGAGTTGAGCTGCGTGAACAGTTAGGATGCTGCGACGGCCACTCGGACACACTCACGAGCTTGTGCTTGGACAGAACGATCCAGTTCTTCCAGAAAAGCGCTGCAAACTGCCTGAGAAACAAACCAAGCATGTTGCCAGTGGTCAAGCCTTGAACGATGGAGTTATGGACAACGATTCATCGGAGACGGGAAGGTCTCTTGGTCAGGGAAAAGAACGAGTTGATTGGCATGGCACAGTCCTGTGTGAGAGATATATCTTTAGTTGCCGCTGCGAAATGGTGTGCCTAGTTCGTGGCGGTACTAGATCAAACAGCGTTGACGAATCACTGATGCCGGCAGCATCCGAATGCTTGCCTTTATTCACCGCGTGCAGCGCTGCAACTACGCTTTGCGTCGAATCCCAAGTACTGCCGCATCGTGATAATCAACAGAACTCCTTCATCCGTTTTCAGACCCCGATCACTTTCAATCTCAGATTACACCTCGGCAACCTGCACCGCTGTTCCGAGTCATTGCGTCATCAGAAAGGGCCTCTAGAACTCATCCAGGCTCACGGAATGAAACTGATCTTCATTCACACATTCACCCCTTTCCCGCGGAAGGCCCATGGAACGTCGTGGGAACCCGTCGGTTGGAGGTTGGGACCTGACTGCGGCACACCCCAACCCGTTGGCAGAGATACAAACTTCCCCCGCCCAACTTGATCACGGGCTTTGCAGCCCTCGGCGTGACCGATATAGCATAGAAGGAATCCGTCCTCGGCCACGATCTAAAATCAGCGCTCCAACTCACCTTGCCGTTATCGCGACATTGATTACGGCACGTCGGACGAGCTAGTCCGGAAACGATAATAGATCGACTTGCCAATCATCCTTCTCGCGTTAGCGATGACGGTCACTCAGATCTCCTCCTTTCCAGAATTCTACAACGTCGTAAGTATCTACCGAGACTATCGTTCCCAGGATCACATCCTCCCTCCCAGATAAACGGCGACCAGATCGTGTTCGTCGACTTTTGGGCAGAGTGGTGTAGACCATGCAAAGCTATCAAACCCTTTTACGAGAGTCTCTCCGACGACCATGGCTCTGTCGCCAAGTTTTACAGCGTCGATATAGAAAAGCATGATGACATCGCTCAGGAAGTTCGCATTACCAGCGTATGCTCAGATCCTTCTCAACAGTCACATGCATTCACGATGGCCCCCTTGACAAGGTGCCTACCGTTATCGCGTTCAAGGGTGGAAATGCAATTGGCACAGTAGCGGGTTCAGATTCCGGAGCACTTTCCGTGCGTCTGTCCCTCCCTGGTGGTGGCGATTAGTGAATGTCTGATATTCTATTTCATTCTAGGCCTTCGTCGTAAAGCATGCTCTCGTCGATAACCGTTTATAGAGATACATTGAATCCAGATCATACATCTACCATACTTGCTACACAGTAAAACTACAAATGTAATAAAGTCCCTTCCGTCCGAACCTACGGCACGACCAAAGTCGCCTTCCATCCGACGTCACCCTCGTCCGTCAGATCCCTCTCAAATCGCGTCCTCCTATCAAGCTCCCCGCCCAGCTCCACATAATCCACCTCAGACGGCTCGAGGAGCACCAACGCAAAGTTCGACAACGCCATCTCCAAATTCCTCTTATCCTCTTCCGTAACAGCCTCACCCAACTTGGGCAACCTCTGCGGCCACTTGCGCATCTCGTCCTCCCCGCCCTCGCCCAGCGGCGTACCCGGAACAGGTCGGCACCACCCCGCTCTCAACCGCGCGCTCATCCCATCGAACATCTCCACCCTCTTTGCCTCCCAGTCGAACCCCTCGTTGCACAGCGCTTTGTACGCGGCTCCCCTCGGCTCCGGGTACGCACCTCGATACTCGGGCGCGGGCACGACCGACACCAGTCCCGTGATCCGGAACTGCTCCTGCGTCCGCGGGAACCAGTACAGAACTTCGGCCCACCGTTCGTGTGTGAGTTGGAAGACCTTGGGCGTGCGCGCGTCCGTCGTGGCGAGGATCAGCGGGAGGCTCGGCAATCTGGACGCGGTGAGGAATCCGCGGTGGACGATCGAGCGTACGCGCGGTAGGTCCGGCGATGTGTCGATCGTGGCAAGTTGCATGACCGTATACGCTAGAACAATGGGAGGGGGGCAGTGTGAATGTAAGGTGAAATGGTACGATTAGAGGTACGAACGCGTGGTGTTGTCTTGCCTCAAAGCGTCGGTTAGAGCCTGATGCCATCCTTTGCGTGCCATATCTTTTGCTGGTGCTCGAAACAGCCGGGTATCGTCGTCGTCAGGAATCTTGAAGATGGCAGTTCAAAGCAGTGAATCGAATCGATGACTCCGAATCGGGGCTCGCGTTGTATCTTTTGCAAATTCCCTTGCAGACATGTGAGAACTATCAATCAATCAAACCAACGAAACGAACACAAGCCCATCAAAGATCCCTACTCACAGCGCCGCCGACAACTAAACGAACGACGATTTACTAGACTCACGTCCATCGTCTTGCCCAATAAATAAAATAGAAAAACCAACGAGCGTTTACCACTAATCGAGCCCCTCCAAACTCTCCCGAATCGTCCGCACCCGCTGTTCCACCGCATCCAGCACCTTGCCAATGTTTGCCACTTCCGCATGCACGTCCCCCACCGGCATCGCCACCAATGGGACTGACACCCCACCCACCCTCGCCCGCTCAACCGCCAACTCCTCCCACACCCCCGCAACCACACCCTGCAACCACCGCTCCTTCTCCTCCGCCCGCTTCATCTCCTTCCTCCTCCCCACCTCCTCCCGATTCCCAACCAGAGCCAACGACCACACGTTGCTCAGCACCAACAACACGATCACGAACCACAGAATCGTCGTAGAAGACGACTGCTCCCACGCTTCCTTGACCAGCTCGAGCGCACCCTTGGTGGATCGCTCGGCGACGTGGTACGCACCGTCGAACGTGTCGTAAGCCCACTGCATCCCTCGTCGGTTCCGATCGCGTTCGCGTTCCTGAGCGGATATGGCCTCGGAGCCTCCGTGAACGTCAGCGAGCGGTGTGAGCGGCTCGACGGGCGCAACTGCACTCGGATCGATTCCCTCCGGGATGAACTCTGCCTGATGCTCCTGGATGTACATCCGCATCGCCTTGTCCAAATCGGAATGATAGACCTTCTGCCCCTCAATCGCGGACCTCTCAATGAGACCTAGAAGAAGGTCAGTATCTGGGTATATGAAAAGAGGACAGAGATCGAGTCACCCTTGATGAAACTCCTTCCCGTCCAATCCACCTGCGTCGTGACGATAACGCGTGTCGTGATGGAACTCGCCCACATAAGACACGTTCGGGTCTTGACCAGAAACACGCCGCCGCTGGGTACGTCCGGCGATTTGGTAGTCGTGACCATCACCACGTAGTCGTCAAAGTCGCAGTGCACAGCTTCGTCGTGGAGTTCGCATTTAGTCTGTTTAGGACCGACGCTATTGTTAAGCGGCTTGATGAACGACATGTTGCGTTGCAGAAGCTTGGATCCCTGGCGGATGGGTGCCCAGTCCGATATCTGGATATCTAAAACGAGAATGTTGGAACGAGGAATGGAATGAAGCGAAGAGTGCGTACCACTCAGCTGTTGATCCACCTTCATAAAGTCTTTCATGAACCCGCTTGCAAATATGAGGTTGTATATCTTCTCTGGCGTGCCTGGAACAACAGTCTCGAGCGCTAGTTCACTGAAGTGACTGCCATCCTTTGAGCATGCACAATGCGACACTTTGCCGTCGACTGATACAGCATGTTCTTTCCTTGACGCTTCCGAGACACTCGCGACAGTAGAAACCATCTCCTGGGTGGACGCAGTGCGACTATCCACCTCAAGGGTATCCTCCGGTCGTGCGAGTCGCCAGATGTTAGCAATGACATCATACGTGGTATCCCTAGCAAGGAAGGATGCAAACGTGTATTTAGCTTGGCGGGTCGTAATCTGTATGGCATTTGGAATGACGAATGCGGTCATCTTCTTCTCTAGCCCTGTGATCTCATATATAGGAATAGAAAGCTGTCAACACAGGGGTCAGACGGCGATGCAACTCGATCTGACGCATACGTACGTCGGTGATCCAACCAAAGATATTGGCATGGAAGCAAATATGATTTTCCGAAATGTACAACCGTCCCTGAATGAGAATCTCTCGCTGGAGTGCACAGCCGTAATCTAGAGACGAAGATTCTGAGCTAAGCGCCTTACAACAAGGATATGTTTCATCACCTTCGATAAGGTAGTCACCCTCAGGAATATTAGGAAAGAGTTCATGAAAATCGGCGTTACGCCTACTGCTCGCGACAGCAAAACCGGTGACCGGAATATCCTGTTCGTTCAAGTCCAACTCATCGGAGGATGAACCTGATTCGTCTCCACTAGAAATAGCGGTATCTCCGTCGGAGAAATCACTTCTAGTTAGTGAAATGTTTGGAGACCGTGTTCGACCGGGAGAGCGCGTTGGGGTTGTTTCGGGTGCCTGTATCAGGGTCGACGAGTCACCTCCTCGCATGGAACCGTTCACGGAGACGGTCGACTTTGACCCGGAGGCAGGAGTTGGTAAAGGAGGCACGGGTGGCACGGGTGGCACTTGAAACGTGTTGGACATGGCTCCGGATGCTGCGGTACTGGGTTTGCGAGGGCTGGACATTTTGCGCTTAGCATACTTGGGCTTCGAACCCGAACTTGTCCTGGAACGAACAGATTTGAGGTCCCCATCGCTCGTCGCTCCAAGGAGCTCTTGTGACCGCGTCTTTGGGGAGGCAACCGTAGGAAACTCTTGGATATCCATGGCGCTGGGTGGCTGTGTTGCTGTGCGAAGCGAAAGCTTTGAGGACTTTGGTTTGGGGGTCGTTCCAGGAGTCTGTGAACGTGGGCTTTGCTTGTCGACGAAGCCTTTGAGATTGCCTGTGGAGGAAGCGGGAGAGAGTTGCCGAGAGGAACCTGCGGGGGAGTTAGCAGAGCGTGACGAGCTCCAGTCGGGGGTTTGGATAGAACGTTCAGGTGTTGGTGTAAGCTCCGTCTCGTCAAAGGAAGACGTTATGTCACTTGCCGGCCGGGCCGCAAGCGAAACCTCGTGTCTGTCTGGGATATGCCGCTCGCGGTCCTGAGAGCGAACACGGCGATGCTGTAGCGATGCTTGGTGTACCTGTTCGATTGACGGTCTGTGGGAGGCATACACGGATAGGTCTGACTCTGTTGGACGCGGTGAGGGGGGGACGACACCGATTTTGAAGCTGCCATTGGAGCTGGAGGAGGCGGCATCTGCATATAGGGTGTGACGAGGAGAAGAAGAAAGTGATGGGGATTGAGAGGGGGGTGGACCTGGCATGGATGGTATCCCTTGCTCGTCGCTGGGGAGACGGTTATGCTTAGGGGAAAGTTGTGGACCCTGTGGGTTCTTGACGAGCTTGGAAAAGAAATTGGATGGCATCGTCTAGCACGTGAGTTGGGTCGTCGTGAACGGTGACAGCGCTCGTTCGGGGCATCGACGAGGCCGAGGTTGGCATCGCCAATAAAGGAAATAGTTCCCAACCGTTGCATCTTGCAGTCAACTTGATGATGCCTGCACTTAACGCTCGGATCGGCACCGAGGAAACTCGGGTCGTTGCCGTCGAGCTAACGCCCCAACGTCTTTGGACTTCTTCCCCATAAAAATGATACTTAAGACACGCGCCCCAACCACAGTTTTCATTCACTCTTCTTTTTCCATCAAATGGCCTCGAAAAAAATTAGCAACTCCAAGGAGTTCAATCACATAGTGAGTCTTTCCCCATTCCAAACAACTGAAGGCGGTACATGGATGCAATGCAGATCAACAACCCGGGACGGGTGGCCATCACCGACTTTCACGCAGACTGGAGTGGCTGCTCCCAGTTTTCGGACTTTTCAGAAACGTTCAAACGGCTTGGCGTAGATTTCTACAGCGTAAACGTCGACCAAGCAGACGATGTCGTCCTAGAGGCTGACGTGCGCGTGGTGTGTGGACTCGATCGAGTTCAAAGCCATTGACAGCTAATCTGTCTCAGGTGCCCACATTTATGGTTTTTAGAGACGGAAACAAGGTTGGACATGCAGAGGGCGTTGGTGCGGGGAATCTCCATGTAAGTGAATCGTTGCAACTCCATGTGTGCAAATTGCAGCAGACCCTGAACGCGATTACAGAACCTCGTGGGATCACACGTTGCTGGGTGGGGCCTGAGCCGCCATTCGAGAAGGAAGTAAACGGCATGTATTATGTAGACACTACCTTTTGTTAGAGTACTTGTTCTGTGGAAAAGAGACGGACTGAGAGCGCACGTGATGAATGAGTATCAACGCCCTACGTCATTACCACCGGGGGCTGAGCAGATTCGAGATGTCGACGGTGAACGTGAAAGGCACGCCTCATTTTGATGTCCTAATTTAGTTGTGACAAAAGTGTAAATAATGTGTTTGTGTACACTCACGCTCGTCCCACTCACTCCTTCTTCCGTTCATGCCTCTGCTGATTGGAGGTCTATTCAACAAGCGAAACCGCTCCTCCTCCAGACATGCACCATCCACTGCAACTGAGTCTGTAGCATCCTCGACTAGCAACAGAGGTTCTACCGACGGTGACTACGTTCTTCCGGACAAGTCTGCCCCCCAGAACGTGTACAATTTGCCCGCGGCTGCCTCGTCAGGAAAGCTCAGGTTACCCTTCCGTCGCAGGGGTCCCCCTCCCCGGTCTGGTCCAAAGGACGTTTCCCACCCGGTCGTCTCTCTCAACGATGCACCCTCTCAGTCGTACATATCAGGCGTGACTTCCGATCCCGGTCACGACCTTTCCCCCCCTCCTCGTAAATCGTCCCTCTTTGGAGCCTACAACGAATCCCTTCCATCATTCCACTCTCTTCCTAACGAATCATCCTCTAGTCATGTCTATTCTGATACCCCTAGACCATCTTCCAACGGCGTCCGTACCGAATCGCATTCGCATTCTGCAGGTCCACAACACAAAAAGCCTCCAGGCTTATTCTCTTGGGCCAGGGAACGCACAAAATCTAAACCGTCTCAACCCTCCTCCTCTCTGCCGTCCATCTCCCCGACGAATTCCCCCACGGAAAACAACTCTTTCCATCTCAAGTCCTTCCGTCACATCAGCACAGACCCTCCCCCCGCTTCACCAGAAATAGCACCATCATCTAACCCACTCCTTATTCCGCCCGCCCGACCACGTCCGAGAGGCGACAGTGTTGCCTCCGATTCTTCCCAAAGAATGTCTGTTGCCGCATTCAAGGAAGCACAAGCTCGCAGCCGTGCGAATTCGCCTGTTCCTTCTTTCCGACCACCGTCAACTGCGGACACTCTCCGAGTGGATGGCAACGGGAGAAAACGCGCTTCCACACTTTCCGTCGTTTCGGTTGCAGAACGCCCACAGCCGAACAAGAGCGCCACCTCTCCGCCCATACCAGGCCGTCGGTCCGGTTCCTCCGCAC
Organism: Leccinum longicurvipes; assembly: GCA_038093135.1. NCBI lineage: Eukaryota > Fungi > Basidiomycota > Agaricomycetes > Boletales > Boletaceae > Leccinum > Leccinum longicurvipes. The sequence continues at coordinate 10,875 of JBBPRP010000536.1, forward strand.
TGGATTCGTCTTCGGAGGATTCGGAATCCGAAGATGATGATGAAGAGGTTGATAGCGATGGCGTTCCCATCCCACAGAAACCTGCTCGGAAACGCACGATAACACGCCGTGCCGAGGGGCCTCGTGCGCGCTCCGACGCCGGTCATGCCACTGCGTCTACTTCCCTCGAAAAGTCACCAGACCGACAAGAATCTCCAAAGATGCCCCAGTTCGCACCGCCACCAACAAATCGATCGGATCAGGCGCCTTATACTCGGACACGGGCTTCTTATTCAACAAGTGCGCTGACGCCCAGTGGTGCAGCGCTCAGAGCATCCGGCTTGGCAGGAACCACACATGGCAAGTTTGCGCTCCCCTTTACCCGGTCGAACGTATTGCTCATCCTCTTCCCTGATTTAGCACAACCAGTGCGTCCCGTGCGTAGCTCGAAAGACGACTCCGACGAGTCTTCGGATACCGACTCCGAAGATATGCCCTTATCTGATCTCGTCTCCCCACGGCGTCCTGGGAGCTCAGCATCTAACAACTCCAATAGCCGACCTCGAATGCCCGCAAAGCCGCTCATTGACATCAAATCTCTCGCTGGTAGCCCCCCACTTCTGACACCTATCCTCCGGCATGAGGATTCACTCAAGAACCTCAATACGAAGCACAAGGAACAAGATGCTGAAAAAGATCAACCCTTCTCTGTTCCTGCCGTCCTTGTGCACTCTTCCTCGGCTTCCCCCTCCGTATCTCCGTCCGTGAGCAAACCGGATGCTGCTTCGGTCAATAGGCCCGCTTCTGCCGTGCATCACCGCAGATCTGGCGCTGATGTGCCTGCCCCCAAGGATCCTGAAAATGATGACGATCTCATGAATGCTATTCGTTTAGTCGGTGCCCTGGATAAAGAGGTTGATCAACCCTCCGAGGCCTCCAAGCCATCTATTACATCGCCCTCTGACCGCATTGTACCTACCCCCATCCGGGCTCGTGAACCCCCCACGTCGTTCACTGTGCTCTCCCGGCCACCTCAGAGGCGAAGCACCGCCGAGACTTCAGCGTCACTTTCACCGACTTGGCAAAACCCGCCCAAATCTGTACCTCCCGCGCTTTCGCCCCAGTCTGAAACAGGCACTCGACTACGTATGGCAACGATGTCCCCTCAGAGCGCCCAGAATGACAAGTCAGATGCATTATCCGTTTCCTCCGCTGCGCGGTCGTCACGGAGCTCCTCTCGCATCCCCTCTGTACCTCTCATCCATTCGATACCCGACTCCCCCTCGGTCAAGGAAGAATACAAGCCCGGTCGCCCACGCTCTTCCTCGCGTATCCCCGCGGTGAACCCTGCCGAAGCTCGCTTGCAGCATGTACCTCCCTTGCCTTCAAGCAAAGTGCCGTCGCAAGCTTTCCAACCATCGTTGATGCCCCAGCCTCCGTTTGCGAGTCACCGTTTCGTCCGAGGGGCGAGTCCTGCAGGGAGCTCTACCGGCGACTCAAGTAGCGGACGTGCTCCGTTCACACCCGGTGATGGCAGTGAGATTGGTGTGAAGACAAAGGATAATACAAGCGACGTGGGTTCTACATTGAAGGCACGGGGACACGCCAAGAAGCCGAGCGTAACGTTTGAAGATCTGCGACAGCCCGTCCGTAGTCGGGAGCGATCCAAGACGGATCTCACGTCCGAGGAAAAGACGCGAGAGCGGAGGCGTAGTGAGGCCAAGGCTGCGATCGAGGTTGGTTTGACCTTTCTCTTCTTTTCCCTGATCCTTTGTCGTTCTAACCAGGCTGACTATTTTTTTTAGCTTGGCAAGATCGTCAACGGGCGTGGACCACTGCTGCACGACGATTCCGACGAGGACATGGGGCTGCGTGGCCGTAATCCGACGATCAACGTGACGATGGACCCTGGCGCACACGGAATGATGCCTGGTTGGGCACCTTGGCAGCAACCTATGGGTACTGGCATGGCGCCGATAGTTCCGCCGCAGTTTAACCACGATCCAGCGTTCCTCGCTGCGCATCAGCGTGCGCTTCTCATCGCGAAACAAGCGTATCAGATGGCTGTCGCGCAGCATGCAATGCAAGTAGCGGGCGAAGAATGGGAGCGCACTTCAAATGTCGGCTTTGGGAGCGGAGGGTCGGTGTACGGCGGAGGAAGCGGCGGGAGTGTGTATGGCGGTGGGGGCAGCGTATACGGTGGAGGGAGCGGAGGGAGCGTGTATGGTGGTATGGGTGGTGGCATGGGCATGATGAGCATGCCCAACATGGGAATGCTCATGCCGCCGAACCAATGGGGGAGAAGCTCCGTGGCGTTCCCCAACGCTACTGCTTCGGTCTACGGGGGTATCGGCAGTTCGCAGAGCGAATACGGCGGCGGTGGTGGCGGTGGCGGGTGGGGTACGCGGAGCGTTTATGATCCTTCCTCGTCGTCTCGTGGAGGTGGTGGTGTCCCCAATAGTGCTGGGAGCGCGTA
>JBBPRP010000537.1:0-13313 GCA_038093135.1 Leccinum longicurvipes
TCCCCCACGCACTCACCACTCCTCGTTCTCATGGTAGAAGACACTCCGTCACTTCAGAACGTCCACCCCACGATAGCGCCGTCGCCCTTCCAGAAGAACCCTCACATCGGAATGTCCACAATTCACCTCATATTCTCCCCGACGGCGGTGGCCGCAATAAAGGCAAGGAAAGAGAAAGACTGTTTTCAGACTCGGAAATGCTTCTTCCCGACTTTCGTCCGTCCGTTATTTTTATTTCCAAATCTCTCCCCGCAGATCCTTCTCCCGTATCTCGTAATCACCTTCCGTCCCAACTCGCAGGTCATTCAGTGTCCCCACATCTTTCCACCGTGGATTCAACCACCGAGGACGAAAATGATAAACCTTCCCTTCTCGCATCACATCGCATACCCCCGGTACCCCGCATTATTCATACCCCACCCACCCCACAGCGACCCGGAGAGACGGTCTCCCCCTCGACGCCGAGCACCAGCCTGCCTGCAGTAGATCCTGGCTGCAAGTCGGACACCGCCAAAGGCAAGACCGTCACCATAGCCCACCGAGAACAAGTCCTTGTCTTGTCTTCCAATTCACACACAAATGTTCCGCAGCCACCTACTTCGTCGAAAGGTCGCTTCACCCCCCGGTTCTTTGGCGGCAAAGATGCGCGCAAAACAAAGGACAGCAACACACAGAAATCGAACAGGCGGCCACCCGTTACTTCTACACCTGTCTCTAATATCGCCGCCCCTGTACGTAGCATGACAAATCACCGTAGTCAACTTGGCAGCTTTGACTTTGAGCGCCCCGTTTCTGCGCTCAACAGGGAGGGTTCACACATCTCCAAGGATAACTCGTCCCACGCAAAATCTAGTCTTCACTCGTTAGAGCGGACCATCTCGAACGACGAGACACGAGGCGGAAATTCCCGTTTTATCCCGCATCCTTCCGGACAATCATCCATATTGTCTCAATCAGGTCTGGGTCATGTGGCAGATGCATCGGTCATGTCCTTTTCGTCCGTATCCCTCCAGACAAAGTCGACCGGAAAGGGCACCGGGAGTACCACACCGGCAGGACAATCCTCTAGTTGGGGTCGCGCGTCGGGCAGACATGTTGTACGCACGTCGCATGGAACATTCGCCTTTGAGCATCCTTCTTCCGTCCCTAATTCTCCGAACCCCCAAACCTTCAATTTGCCAAGTGGACTAAATCAAAACGGCCTCTCTGGACTCTCGTCCGGTCCTGCTCAATCTCAGCCGGCAACGCTACCAAACAACGTCGTCGATACCCGAGCGAAGCATTCACGGGGGCAAAGCTACAACACGTCGGATTATGCTGATCCAGGCCACGCAAAGCCTGGCGGACGAACGACCAAAAGCAAAGGGCGTTCCCTCGATCTTGGTCTGGGTCTCTCCTGGGCACCTTCGCGTTTACGTGAAGAGGTTCTCATGCCAGGATTGATGCTCAAGGCGAAACAAGAGAAAAACAGTACAGACGGACTGGACGTCACCAAGGTGTTTGAGAGTCTACTATCCGAGTCCCGATTCCAAACTTTCAAAAAATGTGAGGTTCTTGGCTTATTCTTGGGTCTCTCTTTGACCTAACGTCTTTGTGTGCTATTTAGACGTCCATCGCTTTGACGCCCACATCATCCCACTCGAGGGACCCATTGGGCTGCTCGCCCGTGTTGAGAAACTCCTTACGGATTCCGGTCTCAATGAGCGAGAGAAACGCAGTCTCATGTCTGAGTTTACCATTTTTGTCGAGAATCACAGTGGGTGATGCCCCGGATATTGACCGTGATCTTTGGTGTGCACATTTTGGTGACTTACTTTCGTTCTTGGTTGTCCGTAATTTTTCGCTATCTATAGTTTTATTTTGGTTTTCGTGCTGGTATCGCTTTTTTTTTTTTAATCACTCGCTACATATAACCTTTGGTAGTAGGTCACGTCGCTCCTTGTCTTCAATCACACTTGCATACGTTCATTAATGTTAATTCTTGTGCTCTGGAAGAATTGGCGAATGAGAACGAGCTCAAGGTGCTAAGAGTACATGCATGGTATTCAACACGCCAAGTCTATGTTGCAGGTCGAAGGGCTCTCAGTCTTTCCACTAACCTTTCATCCTCCTCACCGATGGTCTCGCCTTTGGACAGATCAGGAACAACCCCAGAGAGGTCCTTGGCAGCGAGATCATGCTGCATCTCTATGTTTGCTTCTTCTGCTGTCTGTCGCATGAGCTGATCTATCTGATCTTGGGGTGTAGAAACGGCTGTCGTGCTAGACATTGCGTCTTCCATGTAGGATGTCTGCACGTCCAGATCCGAGAATTGAGACTCGAATTTGTCCATGACGAAGGAAATCTTGGAAAATAAAATGAACAATTTCTCGAGCGCTGCACGCTCCTATCTGTCGTGACGTACCTTCTCCAAGTTCATGCTTTCCATTGCTCTGTCCATCCCTTTGACGACGGACGTCATGTTGCCCGTTACCTGTCTCATCGTGACAGCAGTCTCCACTCTGCTCGCGACCGCATCGATACGGCTAGCTAGACGAAGCAGATTCAGAGACTCTGATTTCTTTCGGATTGCATTGGAAGCGTATATCCGAGCACCGTCGTTATTGCCTTGTTGGAGCGCCTGTTGCCCAAAGCTTCACGAATAAAGGAGCGCGCGAGATCGAAGGAACGGACCTTCTTTAACCTTGTCTTCTCCGCAGTCTCGTCTTTCTGCGCCTTCTTTGCTTGTCTGTTCAGCGTCTTGGCGGTGAACTGTACGATACGTCAGAGGCGGGGAGCTCGGGTGGTACGGATTACGGCGACATGCGAACTTTGAGTTGAAACAGGGTCTCTGCGAGGACGTGTTAGACTTGGACGTGCGGAAGATGGATGATACACTGACTCTCCATGTTACTCATAATTGGGCAGGCGGGTGATGGTATCCTGTTGTTGTGCTGCTCGGCGCAGCTCGGGCACTTGGGCCGCAGTGCCTTATGGATTGGTCACGTGATCATTACCATCTTCACAACTTCAAGTTGACTCGGAAGCTATTGCGAGTTACACGATCATGGACGAGTCTGCGACGACACAGACCGTCTCGCTGGGGGACCACCAGCCTCCATTGGACTCGGGCATGTTCCCAGCGAGTGAAAAGACACGTCAAGCACGCATGGCTAATCCCACCGAACGTCACCGCTCGGATGTTGGATCTATTATCGCTAGCCACCGTACGGTGACCAGCGCGGCCTCTCTGACCTCTGTAGACCGTCCCCCAGATAAGGTCGAGGGTTTGCCTTCTGCAAAAATATACTCACCCTATTCCATCCACGTCCTCGCCCTTCTCATGCCCGCTTCCATACTCGGCGTGCTTGCCAGACTTGGTCTGGAGGCTTTAACGACGTATGATGGGCAGAGCATCTTTCCGTTGGCTTACGTCCAAGCGACCGGCTGCTTCATCATGGGAATTGCCCTTGGCTTGAAAACTCCATTCGGTAACTTGTGAGCACCCTTCCCATCTCATGGCCGCGATCAAATAAGTCTTTTCAAGCTATGGACCGCTGTATACGGCTGTGACGACCGGTTAGATCAACTGCGCTCCTCTCAACCACACCGTCTTGCTCACCCGTGATCGTCTGACAGGATTTTGTGGTTCCTTGACCACGTTTTCTGGCTGGCAAGTTGACGTATTCGACTCTTGGGTCAATTCTGGACAGTTTCATAGAGCTGGACTCAGAGACGTGCGTATGTTGCGCCCGGTCGAGCTCCCTGCTTCTCATTACGTCCCAAGTTTATAGACGGTCTCACCAAGATCTGGGTCACCCTCCTGCTATCGCTGGGCTCTCTGATGTTCGGAGTGTACATCTCCGGCTCGATCTTACCGTACCTCCCATCCCTGAGACCGCCCAAGAGAAACGTGCGCTACTGCCTCACTGTCTTATCAATCTTGACATATGCTGCCACCTTCCCTGCATATTTCCGCCTGTCTGTCAATTACCGACACCAAGCGACTGCGGCCCTCCTATTCTCTTACCCAGGAACATTGACGAGATATCTACTTTCGCTGAATCTGAACCCGCGAATCAAGCTCTTCCCGTTGGGCACTTTCACCGCGAATGCGTTAGGCACCGCGCTTCTCGGCGCATTCCACGTTGTGCAGGGCGTGTCTTCCATCTCCCCTAATGCATGTTCTTTACTGCAAGGCCTGGGCGATGGGTATTGCGGGTGCCTTACCACAGTGAGCACGTTTGCCGTAGAGATTAATGCACTGGACGGCTGGAAGGCATCGCTTTATGTGACAGTGAGCGTGGTGGTCGGGCAGCTTCTGCTACTCTTGATCATGGGGACCTCTTTCTGGGCGGGGCATGTCAGCGAGCAACTGAGGTGCAGTTTCACAAAATTGTAGAGCTAGAGGACGTTACCATACTCGGTAGTGCACTTGTCGGAGTTTGAATTTATCCACGGTTGCCCGATCGAGAAATGGCGGGTGATTGAACACCAGCCTGATTTGAGCCGCGTAGCTGTCTTTGTCCATGTCTCGTACTCAGTCGGAGCAGGTCGAACTTGAAGAAGAGGCCGTGAGCGGGAATGGTGAGGCAGACGAAGTCATGGATGAAGTAGAGGAGGGGTACAGTGAGTCTTATGCCTGGCATGACCACTCGACTCACTTCACTCATCACGGCCCCACCAGCATCTTCTACGCCTACTTCCACGCTCACGTGGATCAGTTGGTTTTGTTCTTTGCCCGGCCACGAGTACTTTTGCGAAGTTTCGGAGGACTTTATCGAAGATGATTTTAACCTCACGGGCCTGAACACCATGGTCCCCTTCTGGAAGGAGGCGATGGAGATGGTCTTGGACGTCGAGCCAGGCATGTCAACCCTCGACCCATGTGAACTTTGCATTCATGTTGATGTCGATGTCAGACGAAGACACGTCGAAAATCCCTGACGTTTCGATTGTGGAAGCATCGGCCGAGCTTTTATACGGCCTCGTGCATCAGCGCTTCATCCTGACGCGAGCTGGCTTGCAGTCCATGGTCAGGCTTCTGCCGCTCCGTATACCTCATTTTCTACACGATCTCACGCTCCTCGCAGGTGGAAAAGTACGAAAGCGCTGCATTTGGCGTCTGCCCGCGGGTCTATTGCGTGGGATGCAACGTGGTGCCGTGTGGTCGTTCCGATCTTCCTGGCATCGACACAGTCAAACTCTATTGCCCAAACTGTAACGATATATATGCTCCCCCGAGCAGCCGATTCCAAGGAGTCGATGGTTTGGGTTTTTTGCTTTCCCATTGTGAACCCGAGAAACTGACGGGGGTTTGAGGGATGTAGGGGCGTTCTTTGGCACCACGTTTCCACACTTGTTTTTCCAGAGCTACCGCGAGCTCGCTCCTGCACCGTTTTGGAAACCGACTTCGTCGACGGAATCGTCGCTCTCGCCTGGACGGTCTCCAGACTCTGGCAACAGCTCGTCGCAGCGGACACCTTTTATCAATCCCAATCCCCACGGGGGGCAAAAGCGGCCTGAAGGGCGTATCTACGAGCCGCGAATATATGGATTCAAAGTGAGCGAGCGCGCCAAGTCTGGACCACGGATGCAGTGGCTACGTTTGAGGCCTCAGAGCCCGGATGAGCTGGATATGGTAGATTGGCGGGGACGTTGGATAGACGACGAGGAATACGGGGATGTCGACGAGGAAGACGATGAGGTTGACAAACAAATGGAAGACTTTGATCCGGTAAGAATGTATTCAGACTTAGGGTGATACGTGTACGATGCAATGAATTACAGGACGTAGCGGAGGACGACGATGATGAAGAGGAAGAAGAAGAAGAAGAGGAAGGTGGTGCGCGGAGGCATCTCGTCCGAGGTGAGCAGTCCGTCGATTTGTTGCGGCCACCGACACCGATCCACCTGCCATCTTCTGCGCGTACATCGCCTACTTCTGGTTCGGTATCCAAGGGTCAAGATGACCGTACGAGTGGTTTAGGGAGGGTGAGGGTAGTCAGAAGATGATACACATTTTATTTCTATGGAGATGTTTGCGAATAATTGGTTTGCAGTGAATATATCCGTTTGGAGCTTCACCGAGGTAGCCATACCCATAATACGATATTTGTTCTTTTTTTGCGGGTCCCTCAAATGTTTTCTTCCTAGTCCTGAAACGTGGCCTTCGATTTCACACGATGGCACGTGTCAGAAAAACTGTACAGTTGCAAGCCACTTCACAGCCACAATACTCACGGTCGGATGAGATGGTAGCTGGATGAGCTCTAGCCAAAACGCCATCCTCAAGACCGTCAAGATAATGGCACGCAGCAGTGAGTCGGAGGAGGCAGCACGGGGAATGTTACTGATTACTATGTCAATTAGACCTTCGTTATGGCCCCAACAAGGGCCGTCCCACGACGGCCATCCCAAAGACTCCCCGCCCGAGTCAGCGGAAAGGTATCCAGTCTGCCAAAACCAAGTTTGTGCGATCCGTCGTCCGCGAAGTCGCGGGATTCTCTCCATATGAACGACGAGTGATGGAGTTGCTGAGAAACTCCAAAGTGCGTCGGGAGGATCTAGGATGCTGACCGGGCGATGCTTACTGTTCGTCTCTTAGGACAAAAAGGCACGCAAGCTGACCAAGAAGCGGGTAAGTTTGTTCTACGGGGCGAGTGACCCAGGATGAACTGACGGGCACTGCGACAGCTCGGTACGCTGCTGCGATCGAAGCGCAAGCTGGAGGAACTTGGCGCTGTCATTCAGGAGAGTCGGAGGGCACACTAAGCAAAAAGATGTTCAATATTACTACTACGTGATTATGATTTCCAAGCCGCTGAGTCATTGTTGTGTGTCGGTGTCAGATGCCGAGCGGCCGAGTTGGAATTATTACGTAGTGGACCGAGTTTTTGATGCGGGTGGATGAACTCGTCATACCTTTACTGTTACCAGCTTATATACCCTTCGGCCTGCTCCTCCGTACGAGTCATGGCCTTGGCCGTTCCCCCTCCTAATCGAAGTCGCGCCAATTCCACGTGTGTACGCCCCGCCTTGTCAATAAACACACTCGGAAGACGTCGTTCCTCCTCTCTTATCCTCCCCACCCAACACACCGAACACACAACAGACAGCCTCGTGGATAGCCCGTCCTCTCCTTCCTTGACGACCCCCAACTCTTCCATGTTCTCCCTGATAGCTGCAAAGTGTCTGGAACTCCTTCACCTTCCCAAGTCGCATTCGTCCGAGTACACCTCCTCACCGCCACGCTCCGCGGGCGACCTTGACCTCGTTCTTCCCCTTTCGGCCTCATCACAGTCCACATTTGGTGACGCCCTGAACGAAAAGGTTGATGCTACTTCACATCGTTGGCGGTCCTTTTACACCACGGTCTGTTCGCCCGTCCTCGATCTCGTGCGCCAACTGACGTCTTTCTTCGTCAGGCGCATGCTCCGATCCTATTTGTCATGCTTCTCTTTCCCCTGTCTACTGCAGTAGTGTTTTTATCGCTTTACTCCTTACCCATCTCAGTCACGTGGCCACGAACGCTTGCTGAGCTCGCTGAACTCGGTAGAGAACTTCAGAGGTACTCTCAGCTTGGCCCTGGCCCGTTTGCGCATGTCATCGGTGTGCTTGCTGTTACTGCGTCCTGGAAACATGCTTGGTCCATACCGGGTAGCGTCATCTGGGTTGGTTTTGACATCAATGATTTTGCCAACCGAACTCGTTTGACTGATTGACTCGCGCAGAATGTGCTCGCTGGTGCTCTCTTTCATCCCCTATTGGCCACCCTGTTGTTGACCTTTTTGACCACCGTCGGATCAGTGCTTGCCACCGTTCTCAGTGCACCCTTAGCCCCAACTCTCAGCCGACTTTTTCCGCGTGCACTGGACATGACCCGAAATGCACTGGAAGGCGAGACGGACTTAGCGGCTGGTTCAGCGCCGAGGTCACCGGCCTGGGTTCGTTTGTCAATACTGCGCCTCATCGGGGTTGTACCCTGGTCGGGAATTAACATCGCATGCGGTGTGTGCGGTGTACCTTTGACCGACTGTTTCTTGGGTTCGTTCATTGGCGGTCTTCCGTGGACAGCGGTCACGTGCCAGGTATGACCTGGCATGTTGATATAAGTTTAACCGTGTACTGATCCCTTGCCAGATCGGAGATATCCTTCAGACGGTCGCATCGGCTCCTTCGCCAGGTCACCAGACCGTTTCTTCGCTATTGACTTCTCCCGACATCATCCTAAAGCTCGTGTTCTTGTCCATCTTGTCCCTGGCACCTATTTTGGCCCGAGATCAGCTGCGTGCACTTATATCGAAAAAATCGCTCTCACCTTCGGTTGCGCCGCAGTCTGTCGGAAACGAACGTTTATCGCGATGGGTTCGTGACTGGAAGACGAAGATGCACACGCAATCACGATCACGCAATCGAGACAAGCAAAGATTTGATGACCTCGTGGGAGAAAAGGCTTCGTTGCCCTAGTTGGTCAGACCACGAACTAGGTCGGCCTTTCGGTGCTCACCGGCACCTATTTATTTCACGGACGACATATCTGATCTCCCGTAACGCCCTGCATGATGTTCTCACACACCTGAAACGCTCGGTGCCCTCTTTCTCACCTCCACGCTCACGACAACAGATACCCCTAAATAAGTACGTTATTACCCTCAGCGAATGAACTCGCGTTGCACTCCGTACGGTCTCGAACTCATTCATCTTGATCTTACGCCTTTCAATGATTTGTATGCACATATATATACTTTGCAATATCGACCCGCTCGATCCCTAGTTTCATGTGGAAATACAGATGTGACGAGTGATGTATAAAGGCGTGCCTTTCTGCGATCAATGGGTGGCCGGGCAGTGAAGTCTGGGAGGTGTGGCCGCGGCATCGCTATGATAGGCAAAGCGGTGTTTCCGGGGGCGGTTCTACCAAGTTTCATTCCACAGAAGATTCCAAATCCGGAATCTCACAGTACTACCCAGTCGAATATTGCCTGCAGCCCTTGCGAGCTTCCAAGGCAATGCTCGCCTTCGCATGCAGCGGCGAAAGCGAAATCGGGCCGAGGCTGATCATATCAGAGATTGCGATCTTCGTTTGACCAGTCGCTTATCAACAACTTGAAACACGATGGACTCGAGTTCTCGACCCGGGCCAAGTAATGGACCCATTCATGCCTGAGGTTGCCATGGCGTGACGTACTAGTCGAGAGGGTTGTCCGCTCTATACTTCAAAGGTACACATTTGTCCTGATCATGGACCACCTCGCGGCTGTTCGCAAGCATCGCGCGTTTATGGAAAACATGAGGTGAGTCGTGCTGTCCAGTTCATGAGCATCCTGCCCCCAACGTGGCTATTGAGCTCAAGGCAGGTTCCCTCAATGACTACGTCCTGTGTACCGCTTGATGCATGCCTCTCCCCCTTCCCTATATGAGCTGCTCACCTCATTCCATTCATTACTCCTTTATAATAGACCGTCTTCTCATCTCTGTCCCACCCAGCTCAGGCTGCGCTCCCAGCGACCACTCGCCCCATCCTCAAACTAGCCGTCCTTTTACGGTTTGGCGCTCAATCCTACTCGCGCTACACTCTTGGGATCCACGCCTCCATGTCTCAAGTGGAGCCTGTGCGCTCCATGAGCCACAGGAAACCTGTCCCGAAATTCATCCCCTCACCGCCGCCGTCTCCACCATCATCTCCAGGGGCCCCTTTCAGGCAAATCTCTCTCAACTCGATTTCCTCAACCCCCCTTCCACAGGGTGACAGACCACCGGTAAGCAATCGTTCTCATGCTACCGCACTTCATATACAGATGTATTGCCAAGCAGCTCCCGGATGATTGGAAGGACGTAATCGGCAGAGTGGTCTCCAGAGAACAGCGGTCAACACTGCCCATCATTAACACAGTAGTTGATTTTTCGACCCATGAGGGACCTTCAACTGACCTCGATGGCGAAGCAGAGCCATTGCGGCAGTCTCCGGCCAGCACGGTGGGCAGCGGTGCTCAACGAAGTTACCAATCTGGCAATGCTCACATAGTCACAGGAGTTTGGAACGTCGAGGAGCTACACGTTTACTCCACCTTCCCCATCGGAAAGTTTTGATGGTGATCCAATATCTCGACCCCATTCTCCCACACCCTGGACTCGGCAAGCAGGCAAACGCAAGCCGCAAGTGGTGAGTGAATTGTTGGTGAAATAGCGGCCGGAACTTACCTTTCGGTAGGAATACCGTCCACCGACACCTCCACTTCCGCGGCAGAAATCGCGGTCGACTGAATCTATATCGCAGGGCGATTCCCCGGTTGCGATAATGCATACTGTGAGTCACCCTGCAGCATTTTCTTCCGCCTTTTATCACTGATTACTTTTGACAGTCACGATACTCTCCGCCGTTACCCGCTCCACCAGCGCCCACTCCGCCGGTGCCTTCTCCGCCTCTGCCTGCTCTACCTTCTCCGCCCCTGCCTCCCCCACCCCTGCCAACGCCGCCACGTCCTTCTCGCCCGTTACCTGAAATCCCGGTACAGGATCCCCTATTCCTGGAAACTCGCGGGGTAAAGCCGCCAGTGCTGATAGTGAAGTCTGTGGCGATGCGACCCTGCTATGGTCCACGCAAGCTCCCTACGCCTCCTTCGTCACTATTGACGTACGAGTGTTCCTTGGGTAGTAGCCACAAGCGAGGCGCATCGCACTCCGAGTCTGCCACTCTGACGTCGAGTTGTACGCCGGCACGTACTACTCCACCATCGACGGTGTACTCCGAGAAATGGCCAGAAAATAATTTCCGTACTGATTACGCGGTGCCGATCAAGATGGAACCTCCCAAGAGGGAAGCGTCGCTAGAGCATCCGCGACCTAGATTTGAAGCATCCCCGCCAATGATGTCGCAACCCTCAAAGTCCCGAACGCTTCGTCTAGCGCTGGCGCAGGGATTACGGCGTATCGGATCGCTGGTCGTATCCGCATTCTTGTGTCGGTGACGCACGGTTGCTAGTGTAGCATCTCTTCTGTTTTCGCACGGGACTGTGAAGCTGGATTGTATCAAAGCCATATTGTACTTGGACCACGGCGACGCCTAAGTTCGCTGGTGGGTTTATCATGTCTTGTTGTAATCTGCAAGGCAAGGCCGAGCGAGGCGGCTATTTACCTAAATTATGGCCAGGTTTCGGCCTCGTACTTTACCTAGCTAACGTGTATTTGCCATGTGGTAGTAATTAAGTAAGTTATTAGTAGTAGTAGCAAGCGGTCACAAACATTGTAGTCCAAACTCTAACCTCGTTGAACACGCTCATCTGACGATGCCCTTTTGACGTTCCCTGTCACCCAAAACTGCGATTGATATATTGGAATCGCAAGTTTAGCCTTTCATTCCATGTCGGAGGTCGGTTACTCTTCAGGCCCCAAACCCACAGGGCGTGAATTTTACGAAGCATGTCTTTCTGGCGTTCGGGATCGCCCATTCATTCCACCACTCAGGTCCGACCCTTTACCTTATCGTCCTATCCCCCAAAGCCTCGTTGAATTTCGCGAAAAAGAGGGGGCGGAAAACCGGGAACGGCGACTCCACGACCTTTGGCGCCGCCTGCCTTGCGCGCATCTTCGTGGCTCGGAAGCCGCGGCCATGCTCGAAAACCCTCCTGGCGAGTCACTAACGGCAGAAAATGCCGAGAACATGCGGAGACTCTATGAAGACGAGCTATTGCGGCGGTGTTCTGGCGGCCGTATCTTCAGTCAACGGCCGACCCACATACCCTGGCCCGAGTTCCGGGATTATGCGGAAGCAAAGGAGGCTGGTCAGTGGCGATTGGAATTCTAGATCACCTTGCTGTACCTTACTCACGGGATCGATGTCAGAGCTGTGGGGGATCTTTCACGACGAGCTCGATCTAGACGGAAATGGCCACCTGGACTCGGAGGAATTCCGGGTTGCACTGCAGGACGCCGGTAGGTGACCTCGATGCTACTCGCTCCACCGGTATTCAATTCCGTTCCTAGGGATCACCCTTTCTCCCACCGCTTTAGAAGAATTCATTACATTCTTGACGCAGTCACCCCATGCGGAGGTTATCGACTTCCGGCATTTTCGGGATTTCCTATTACTACTCCCTCGGAAGGTGTCGACGTCCGAGATCTACCGGTATTACGAGGTGAAGAGGCTCATGGGAAATGACGGAAGGGGTCCCGCGAGGGTAACGATGGAAGGTTTGCCGCCTTTTCACTTGTTCTTTTTCGTGCTCCACCCATGAATTACTTTGACGTACGCAAGGTGATGTCAGTCTAGCAGCTGAAGACAGACCCGTTCCGATGCCGTCGCTTCGAGTCCCTCCAGAAACACCAGCCCCCGTTCACCATGACTGGGGGGAGCCTGATGACGATGATGAGGTGCCCGAGGAACATCATGATTGGCTACAAGGTCATACGGCGGTCAAGTTTCTTCTGGCGGGTGGTATAGCGGGCGCAGGTGAAGCTGAAGCGTTTATCGTATGTGAGCGATATCCGTTGACGGTTTTCGTGTTACCAGTTTCGAGGACGTGTACTGCCCCGTTCGACCGTCTCAAAGTTTTCTTGATCACCCGTGCTCCTGAGATGGGAGGGACTTCTGTTGGCCCTAAACCCAGTGTCGGCGGTCTGAAAGCCATAGGCAGTGCTGTAGCGCGCATATATGCCGAAGGCGGCATCTTAGCCTTTTGGACGGGAAATGGACTTTCTGTGATGAAGATATTCCCAGAGTCCGCCATAAAATTCATGGCATACGAGACAGCCGTTCGTTTTCTTCACCTCTCCGTGTTGGTGGGTAGTACTCAGCGCTTGGGGGTCAGAAACGCGCCTTTGCCAAGTATCGAGATCATGTCGATGACCCCCGGGACATAAGTGGAAGTAGTCGCTTTTTGTCAGGTGGTATTGGCGGATTGACGAGTCAACTCAGTGAGTTTCAAGCTGTTGTAGTGTGCTTTTCCTCATTGAGACGCAGGTATATACCCCATCGAAACGCTCAAGGTTCGCGTTGGGCTCACTCTTGACCTATTTCGTTGCTGAGTTCTTGGTAGACGCAAATGATGAGTACCACTGGTCAGAAACGAAGTTTGGCAAGTGCAGTACGCCATGTCTGGCAACTGGGCAAGTTCAGGGCATTCTACCGCGGACTAACTGTCAGTCTTTCTCCTTTGCTTTGCATTATTTCCCCTAAATCGACTATAGATTGGTCTTGTCGGAGTCTTTCCGTACGTCGTGCGTCAGATGCATCGCGCCGCTTTTCACGTCCTTGTGATAGATATTCTGCTATTGATATGAGTACGTTTGAGGCTCTCAAGCTGACATATATCCGTTCCACTGGAGCGGACGAA
>JBBPRP010000538.1:0-13309 GCA_038093135.1 Leccinum longicurvipes
GTAGGAGTCGTGCAGTGCTGCACGTTGGTAGGGTCCCGCCGCGAGATGTTGACGCTAACCCCGTGTGCAAAGGTGGCCGAGTGGGGGTGTGGTGGATTGAGGGACAGCTGGTGGGCCAAGAGAGTCTGGGCGAGCTGGGCCTGGAGAGAAAACGGGGGTGCGAGTGAGATAAACTCCTGTGGAAGGCAGTGAGGGGCAACATACCTGGAGTGCCGCGAGGTCTGTGGCCTCCTGACCGATGTGGTTAGCAGATAGGGAAGCGATGAGGTCGTCGACAGAAACGCTCATGATCTCGAAGAGGGGGGTGGTAGGAGGAGGAGGAGGAGGAAGAGAAGGGGGATCCTTTGAAGACCGAACGACACGGGACAGGTTTTGACAAGACTAGTTTAAATAAAAGGCTGATATTACCCCAAACCTAGAATCTCTTCTTTCTCCCAATCAAGATCGTTCCGGAGCTTCCCCGGCCCACTTCCCCGCCGCACCGGCTCCGCTGAGGGGCCCCTCGCACAAATGATGCCGTTCCCAACGCCACCTCAGTTCCTGCCCACAGAACCCTTCATACGACCACCTTGGGAGTACAGCGAGCGGGGGCCAGACTGCCAACAGCCTCTGGAAAGTCGACCGGCCTGCTGGCAAATCAACGAGCTGCTACGTGTTGAACGTGAGAGCTGAGCAGGGCTGGGCTGGGCAGGGGGATCTGCCCGTGTGTACCCACTGACCCTGGACCTCGACGCATCTAAGCCGGACTTTGCACACACGCTGGGAACATTCGATCGTGCACAAAAGCTCGACAATGGTGAGGACTGACGCGAAATAGACAGTCACTGTGCACAACTTTGCCGGTTCAAGTTATTCAAGCTCCGTCGCCTCGGACAAGGCTACTCCTTCCGTACCGGAGCCATATCAGCGCCCCGAGCCAGCCCGAAATCTCTGATTGATCTATCACGGCCATCATACATGATTGTGATACACAGCTACACTACTCTCCTAGATTGTAACCATGTCCGTCAGAGATCTCACCGCAGCCCGTTGTATATCGTCCTTGTCGTCCGCATTAGACGTACATAGATCTAGATACACCCCTCATATATACGCCACACCCTAGTTCAACCTTGTCTTCTCTTTCTCTCCAGCGGACGTGACAGAACGCGCTTGTTTCTTCTGCAAACTTTGCAGATACTGTGACCCGCCGATATTGAAAAAGACGACCCCACATGCCACGATCCAACACCCATACCATCCCAGGCGAGACCACACTTCCATGCAATCCGACAACGTCAGCAGCATGAAAGGTGCAGCCACATAATTGAGCAGAGTTATGCAAATCAAAGTGCCCAGAGCATCGTAGGCACGCTTCGCCCAACTCGGTTGCGCTCCAGGGGCCGGCAGCAACAATGGGCGGAAACCTGCCCGGCACTTTCGACCCAGATAAGTAATAAAGCCACCGAGGACAAACGTGAGGTAATATCCGGGTGAGACGCCATGCTGCATGTTCCTTGTCAATATCATACCAGGAACCAATTCAGTGGCCTTACCCAGAATGCACTCGTTGTAGAAGTAATCAGGGTGCTGCGGAATCCTGGCTTTTGCCCCTTGGGGGTGACACGCTTGTAGATGCACTCCCTGAGCCAGATGTTCGTGTTCACGTTCCATCCATCCAGCATCATTTTGAAATTATCGGGCAGTTCGACCTCGAGCAATCTAACGTTCCCTGCACCCTCCCAGAGCGACTCGCCCGAAGGCCCAAATCCAGTGAAACCAAGCCCAGTCAAGATGCTTGCTCCCTGGAGCACAAATCAGTTCAATACACCTCAACCTCCATAGTTCCCATACCTCTGTCAACGACCAGACTGCATAGAATTTGCAGCGCTCAACCAACCCATAGCATTGGAAAATAGCGATCCTGCAATGTTTATGAGGTTCGTGCGCACGTCGGCCCAGTCATTGGCCATACCGATAGAGGAGGCTTTGCTCCGCGAACCACGGTGTTAACGCCATCTTGAAGTTGAAACTCGGGAACAGGACCACGAAAACACCCAAGACGACGAGCCCTTGGACCATCTTTCGGTAAGCAACGCGTTTTCGGCCATCAGGAACCGCCCTTCGCATCGGCTTCGCGGCTTCGACCGACTTGAACAGTGAGCCGTCGATCAACGATATGTAAGAGGCGTAATCGAGATATGGTCCAACTACGATACCAGGGAAGTAGAACCTGTTCGTGCAGGCGGTTCAGCAGCGCAGACCCTGGATAATCAGGCAACGTACGAGAATCCGAGGAACTCTAGTAATGAGGGGTATTTCGTGACGCGTCTCTGAAGTTGCCACTTGTCTAAGTCCTAACGACGGTTCGTTTATAAGCCACGAAAGAGATGCACGAGCACGGAAACAACAGACTTCTTGTGGCCTCCTGCCGTCATAAACGTTCCATGCAAAAGCCGACAATTTCATGGTGAGGACCATCTGAGGAGCTGTAATCTCGACCGTATCGGTGGTAACGCCGTATATCAGGCGAATCACTTGACTAGTACGGGGAATGGTCAACGTTGCCAAAGACCATATCAAGTCCAAGACATGACACACCTGACAGTCAGATGACCCATGACGAAGCTAGGAGACTATTAGTATAACAATTATTAAAAAAGGAGCTGTTGGACTTGCATGAAAACGACCCAAGGCATGTTCGGGCCCTGTATGTTCGCAGCAAGGAAATACGTCCCGAAGATGCTAACGAGGAGTTGGAGGAAGCTCCATGGCGGGTGGAGGACGGTCGTCAAAATATAGACGGAGATTGCTATGCTAAAAACGTGCTTGAGACCGGGCTGAGACGAAGGTATTCTGATGAACACGCTCCCGAGCGGGTATGCGATCAGGAGACACCAAAGGAGCTATACATTTTTGAGCAAAAATAATGAATTGTGAAGACAGAAAATAATTACCTTGACCTGGCTAACAGATGCTCCGAGTGCTTGTGCGGTAGCGTCAAACAGAGCATCCATCTTGTAAAGAAACCTCGCGCTAGAGCGAGTGGTGGTGGAAGTCCTCTACTAAGGTGCAGTAGCAATTTGACCCAACATGCCAAAAATGTGGGCCGAGTAAAATGCCTTGCTAAGCGACGCAGCGAAATTCTCACACTCGTCATGAACCCCTAAGCGTCAAGTGTCATTCTAGTAATAGCTACAGCGTCCAGCAGTTCAGGTCTTCTACGATTTGTTCTCCTGTTCATGCTCTCCTCGCTTCCCTCAACAATTCATGCAGGCGCATCCGCGCACTCTCTGCACCAAGGTAAAACGGCCTTGGAGGGGGCGAAGCTGGAGGCAATGTTTGACTTTGTCCCTCTTCATTCCAAAATCCCTTTTCTGTGGGCGAAGACGTCGGAGATAAACCCTCATAGTGCCCCGTACGCGACAAGTGCAACGACCGCGTCGGCGACTCGTCGCTGAACACGAGCGGTGGGACGAATCTCAGCTCCAGGCTGCTCGTGCTCGCATCCACTGACTTCTCCGCGTCCTCTCCCTCCTGTGTGTGTGAATTCTCCGTTGACGCGATTGCCATGGTGATAGACATGCTATCGACCGAAGGAATGCTCATCCGCGAGGACACCGTATTTTGGTGACTGTCCGCAAATGGATCGGATAAATGTCTGCCACTGCTCGGAGAAAACTCGCCTGCTTTTGAAATACAACTCGTGATACGTTCGGGCGTGGGTGCGGACGAAACTTGGTAGGACGATATTATCCGTCGGCCGAGCATGGCCGAGTTCACCCGTGGGATGGCTGTGGACACGTCTGAGTCTCTTCGCCCTTGCGACATTTTGGAGTCATTTGAAAGCGCGTTTGACAGGTTTTTGTACTGTTTGCGCAAATGACAGCAAAGGATGGTGACACCCAGTGCAACAATTGCCACGACTCCGAGCACCACGCCGAGAATCACTGGAACTGTGCTGTGGTGATCGACTGTCTAGGAAGTCACAAATCATAAATGAAACGGTACACACTTTGTAGAGGTTGACAGGTCGTTGGTATTGCTACTTGTAGTCGAAACAGGCACAATGCTCTCCGCCGGTAGTGTTGTCAGGAGGGTCGATGTTGACTGTGTGATGTAAGAACGCCAATTGAGTTACGGGGTGGTTGAGACGACTGACAATACTAGAAACATAAGTTACAGTCGACGTCGGTGTTATTATTGGTGTGAGTGCTGGAGTAGAATGTGAGGGGAAAGCAGTCGAGGAATGACCCCAATGATGTTCAAAGGAAGGCGACCGAGTAGTGTTTGAAATAGGTATGCGTGACGGTTCAAGAGAGTCTGCAGAGGGACAAGGGTCACGAATTCACTCTGAGTGGTCAAAGCAGTGCTAATACCCTCGGGAGACGAAGACATCGGAGAGTCATCTGTAACAAAAGTTGTTGCAGAACTAGATTCTGAGGTTGGTGGTGTCTGGCGATGGAAAGAGTGCATACGAATTATGGACGGAGCCACCTCAAGACTGGGAATGAAGTCTGCCGAGCCTTCAGTAAGACATGCTGGGGGGGGAGAGAATCGGAATTCAGAACTTACCTGGCCTGTATACACAGCCTGTCGAGCTGCCAACAGAAGGACCAGATGCGGGTGCCCTCGTTGTTTTCCAAAGCTATGATCACCCGGAAGAGATGGGAGGGGGGCGGATCACCCAAAATTCTCGGAGGGTCAGAAAGTCGGAATAGCCACAAATCCATCCAGGACGGCGAGAACAGCCTTTATTAATGGCAAAAGCTCGGGAATGTGAGAATCGGTTCATGAGGGAACAACGGAATACCCCATGTGCACAAGAATTTATTTGCAAAAGTATTGTAGCGCGTGAACTCGATGTATGGCCAGGTACGTCGGCAACGCGAGGTTCGAGAATAGTCAACGGGTTGTACACAATGTACCATTTGGACGGCTAAAGATTGTCTCTGAACTCGTCGTACTTACTAGTGTCGGCAGGCAGCTCTGTCATTCAACGGGAATGGCACTTGGGCAAACATTAGCTTTGCAACAGCCATTCGAATCGGCAGAATGGAAGATGCTGAAATCTGGGGGAAAAACTGTGATTCTAAGTTTGCCATCGCACCTTTGATCATCGGATGGACGGTAATGTTATAATGTCCGGCGTGAGCACATTTGTGGAGCGGTGAAAGAGACGCGTGGGACTCGAATCATCATCTACTAAGCACCTGCTGAGAAACGGGTACTATGAATAAACGGTACAATCGGAATCGAATTGGATCGACTCAAACAACAAAGTACTACTGAACAATGACAAAATAGATTTGCATAGTAACACTGTAGGAATACCTTCCTGTCAGCGCTAACCAAGACCGAGGGATCATTTACTTAAGCCCCAAGGCGACCAAGCTCATTGAATACATTGCAACAATCGGTTGCTACAGGAGTCATGACCAACTGTCTCAACGATGAGCGGCTTGCGACAGCTCTTCCACAATATAATCTTTCCTATCTCCGTCCACAACGGTGTCCCAGAAAGGCCGAAAGTCGAAAGACACTGGATCCCAAGGCGAGGCTGCTTTGGGATCCGGATGGGCGGCGGAAGCATCAGAGGACCAGTCGAAGTGAAATCGGGGACGATGAGCCGCAAGATGAGCCAAGAGATGGCAGACCATAATGAACAACAACAAGGAGACGATCAGAGCTGTCCTGGTTGTGAACGGGAGCTGTGCTCGGAAGGGGGAGAATCGGGTGATACGCTCGCGCAGCGAAGGTTTAGCAGGTGGCGTGAGGAAAGCAATGTAATACTCGGGAGCACCCAACGAGGGCGAGGAAGGGGTCACGATAATGGCCGGCAAGGGAGACTTTTCCATAGCATGTGGAAGCGAAAGGTCTGGTGTGTCATCATGAGCGATGTGTTCTCACTCAAACATGTATCATATTTTTACCAAGTGGGGCCGGGATCAGACTGTAGTCGAGTCGCTCTGGAAGCCTGTGAAGTCGACGAGCTAACAACAGAATCAGCGCCGCGGACCAAGGCTCCACCTGCACTGTACAGGAGACGTACCACCTGAAGGCATGATGGATAAATCTGAAGACGGATATTTAAAGCGACAGGCTTCTCAAAAGGCTGGAAATATGGCAAAGTATGAATTGGGCGCGACCGGTGAATGAATTCGGGGTTGAACGAGCGGATTTGAAAGGAGTGTAGGGGTTTTCTTGAGACTTGATATCAAATTGCAGTAGAACAGAGGCAGTGAGAAACGAGACAAGTTGCTGCGGGAATATCTTGGTAACCCGTTGCTACATACGGCGATCGCCGGAAACATATCCAAGATAGGAAACTCTCCGTTCCTTCCCAACATCATGTCGCTCATCGAATCGCCGTCGTTCGCACTTACAAATCAGACCTTGCACGAAACATCTCTTGGAGGGGACAACTATGTCCTATCGCTGACACACATAGCCAATTCCTACGCCGCTTCGGCGTCATCCCCGTCGAACCAGATCCATCTCTTCGATAGAGCTACTCTGCAGAGCACAGGCGTTCTCAAGGGCCACGAAGAAGCAACCACTCAGCTGCGCACTATCAGTGGCCTAGGACTATCTACGCGCGAGATGCTCCTTTCATCCGGTAAGGATGGGCGTGTTATAGCTTGGGATGAAAGAAGTGGATCGGCAAGTATTGAAAGTGAGTGTTCCGCATTTCAAATCATCGGGAAACCTTAACGACTCAAAGTCTTTGTTTGATACCAGTGGAAGGGTCCGGCAGACTGCGCCCCCTCCTTTGCTGCGACGCATCCGAAGATGGGTTACTCGTCGCTGCCGGGACCGACTTGCAAAAAGAAGATGCATTCGTCATCTACTGGTCTGTCTCATTTAATCCTCGATACCCCACAAGTAATCTATTCTTTTTCTTCTCTTCAAGGGATCCACGGAACCCAGTTGCACAACTACGCTCTCATGGTTCAACTCACTCTGACGATATCACTGCCGTGCATTTCTTGAAGGGCGAACACACATCGAATTCTAACAGGGTGTTACTATCAACCTCGTCCGACGGGCTGATCAGCATTTCGGATGCTCTGGAAGCGGACGAAGACGAAGCCGTAACACATGTCGGGAATTGGGGTTGCAGTGTCTCTCAGGGCGGGTGGATAAGCAGCACACGCGAAACACGCATCTGGGCGGCCAGCGATATGGAGACGTTCAGTTTTTGGTCCAGCGAAGTGGGTCCATTTTACCGAAGACTATGAAAATATCCTTGACGAAATATCTCCAGCTCGACCAACTTTTGGACGTGGACATTCGCAGTCCTTCCTTACATGATCGTCGGCGTACTTGGGTCACTGATTATCTTATAAAGGGCCATGCTACTCGCAAAGTGAACAGCGGGCTTGGAGTGTTTGTCGGGTCCAATGAGTTGAGCGTATTTCCCTTGTTTCCTAAAAGCGTGTCATCTAATCACCTCGTCAGGGGAGACATAGCTTTGATCACTAGCAATGATTTATCTAATGGGATAGCTCCGTGGACGATACACTCTGTCTGGGCTGGTGGTCATTCAGGGATCGTGCGATCTCTCCATTGGGATGAAGAGGTATACCAGCTTGCTGACATGCTTCCTTCGGCTGACGGTTCTCAGCACGGCGTTCTCGTCACTGGCGGTGAAGATTCAAAAATAAACACATGGCGAATGCAGGATCTGGACCCCGCTGATGTCTTGATACCTGATCAGCAGGATGAGCACATGGAGTTTGACGTGTCGAACTTGAAAAGGGGATGGGACGACACAAAGGACGATCACGCATGGCTAGTAAGTCGTTGATTCTCTATAGTGTAAAGTCTCCGCCGACCTGCACTTTAGGGTGGAAAACGACCGAGGCAGTAGCGAGCGCTCATTCATTGACCAAGTCACACTTGGCTACATAAGATCCACTCTCTGGAATGCCTCACGTGTGTGGTCATGAGATAGTTCGACTGCTTCCTTGACGAGCCGACGCGTTGACGCGATCAAGGATATACCATGTGCATATAGGTGCAAGGATGATAAGTCGTGACAATGTTTCATAGTGATACCCATATCGCATATCCTCGGTCTGACACGTCCTCTGTCCAACACCCGGCGGTTTTGTGTACTTCTTATACCTTGAAGCCACGGGACTTTCGGCGACCACGAGCACGCTCGAACTATGATCGAAGCGATGAGGCGGCGATCACGCTTAGATTCAAGGGGACCTACTTTGCGGCCCTTGGAAATGGTGTATGGTTTCTTGTGCTTGTGAGGTCCCATGCCAAAGTGCTTGACGGCCTCACGAGTGTTCCTCTTGCCCCGGAGAAGCACCGTGTTGGAACCAGTGGGCGAACGGAGGGCGAGTTGGTCCAGAGTTATAGCCTCTCCACCAGCCTTGAGGATACGCTCCTTCGCCGCCTGAGTGAAGCGGAGGGCAGCGACGCTCAGTTTTGGCACCTCAAGGAAACGGATGTCGTCGGTGATAGTTCCCACTACTACAACGGTCTTGGAGGCGAGGTCAGGAGTGGAAGACGTCTCTTTGAAAAGTCTCGACAGCGAGATCGGCGGGCGATTGATTTTGGAGAGGAAAAGGCGGTGAAGAATCGCCTACAGAGATGAGAGACATGAGTAATACAACATTGGACCAAGTCGGAGTCGTCAGACCTTGTTAAATTTCGAGTCGGTACGACGTGCGAGGAAACGGTACAACTAAAGCACAGTCAGAATCAGCCTTTCCGATGTGGGAACGTGTGCGTACCTTGACCAACAAGAGGAGGTAGGGATCCTCACTCTTGGGAGCCGTTCGCTGGGCTTTCTTGACGTGGTGAGACTTGAGGTCGATACCCTACAAAAACACAGTTAGACAACGCCTGGACGACGCCTGGGACGATGAGCTCACCATTTTGGTCTTTTGCTAGTACTACTTGCTGTTGGGTATCTAACGTTCCAACGACGGGGGGCTTACAAAACTATACAGCACTACAAAATAAGGTTCAAGTTCGCTGAGTCTGAACTTGAATCTCAACTTGGATACAAACACGGGTAAATTTCCTCTTCAAACTTGAACAATCATGGTGCGTGTTCAACGGCCCCCGTCACGTTTGACCTCGCTAAATTTTCTCGTTCGTTTTTAGTCGCAATACGGTGAAGCTGCAGCTCCTCCAGTGGATCCATATTCAGACGCTTACAACGCCCCGGCACCAGCTACCTCGGAATCCCGCGACCGCGACGCTGCCCGCGCGCGTTCTCGTTCGCGTAGTCCTGCCCGTAGCAACAATGGTTACAGAAGCCCCAACAACCGTCGTAAGTCGCCGCCTCCCAAACGGCCTTCGCATGCTCCCATTGTACGTCCACTTTTTTTCCTTCTCACTTTTTTCGACCTCATTCTGCAAAGCAGGCGCCTAACCCGTCCGCGGTGCTGGGTGTGTTCGGCTTGAGCATCCGAACCCAGGAACGTGATTTGGATGAGGAATTCAGTCGATTTGGAAGAGTCGAAAAAGTGACCATTGTCTACGACCAAAGGGTATGTCTCCCATGCCCTGATTCAGAGTTAACCCTCAACCCATATTGCTCAGTCCGACCGTTCTCGTGGCTTCGGTTTCATCAAAATGTCAGCCGTAGAAGAAGCAACACGTTGCATCCAGGAACTTAATGGCATCGTAAGCTTCATCTACTATTGTCTTCTCCTGATGCTGATGCACTTGAAGGAACTCAACGGACGCCGCATCCGCGTAGACTATTCAGTCACAGATCGTCCTCATGCGCCCACTCCAGGAGAATACATGGGACATCGTCGAGCCTACAGGGACACATATTCGAGTCGTGAATATCGTGACTCGTACCGCGACTCGTCCTATCGCGATAGGGACCGTGACCATCGTCGCAGTGACCGTGACAGGGAGCGAGACCCCTATGGTCGTGATAACCGTGACTGGCGTGACCGTCGCAGTCCGCCTGCTCGTAGTGGACGTTACTCACCTGATTACAGGAGACGTAAGAGTTATTCGAGAAGCCCACCGAGAGGTAGCAGCCCTCGCAAAGACTTCGATGGCCCCTCCAATGGCGCCTCTGAAAATGGTGGTCGTTGGTGAAGCAACAACTTGCGCTCTGAATATGTCATGTTCTGTCTTTCTGTCTGTTTCACGCAAGGGGTCGGGCACGTACAATGTTCAACAGACTTCAAGTATGTCAAACTTTCTCGTTACTTCCTGTCTTCAGGACGCCAGCACCTGGTTCGGTATATCAGACAAAAAAAAATCAAGTCTCAAGTTTTCTTTCCTGCTCGACTTTTCTTGCTTGTACTCCCTCCATGCCTTTCGTATCGCTCTACTACTTTGTGTTACAATCAAGTATTGGTGAAGACAAGGGTGAAGACGCGCATGGGCAAGTTTACGATATGTCGGTAATACATGCCTGAAGACTTCCAAGGTTGCAAATGCGCGGATATCTGCAGCATGAATTTCCCTCGGGAAGTAATGAACGACGCAGCAGCGAAAGGTCCATCTGAATTACCTAAGATTAGCAAGGCCAAGTACGCGGAATGCACACGGGCGGTCAACTCGTTCTCGATACCGAACTGTGGACACCTGGACCGCTGGACGTGGTCCGATACTGGATACCCTTTATGTGATAGGACACTGCCTGTATTTTACAAGTGCTCTTTGCTACTGTTGTGCCGTGTCGCCGACACGCGCACGGGTGCAATGTCTTGTCTTCATACCTGTCCCCCATGTGATTCAGAGGCTCGGTTCTTCGCAAATTGCAATGCCTCGGCGTCCAGTTATTATGTCACATGTCACGTACGTGTGACACACGACCCTGACCGTATGTAAAATAAAATAACCAAACTTTGGCTTCGACGGTTCATGTAATTTCCTTTGGGGAGCTCCGCGTGACTGCCCAAACAGACAAAAAGACTTGGCGATTGTTCGAGGACTGCCGCCAAATTACACGTGGTACGATAAGACTAGTATGGTCATCAACGCCTTTACCTTTATTCCACTAACTTTACGAAGCCTTGCACCAATTACACATACAATCTATTCGATTACTTCGTAAAAATAATGTGCATAAACGTTCAACAAAAAGCCCGTAAAAAAGTCCCTGAGTTTCTATCCACATTAACAGTGTACTACGTGTGTCACGATAGCCTATACTACATACATGAAAAATGACATTCAAAAAATATAGAAAATAAAACAGTTCTGTTCGCCATACAAATGTTCGTGTGTGAAATGTGATAAACAAACAAGATATGGATAGAAAGAAGAAGAAAAAAAGGCATCGATGGTATGCGCGAAACAAGATGGTTATAGAAATCATGTCTGTATGTGTGGCGTGTCCGCAGCACCTTGGATCATGTCGACGAGATGAAAAAAAAATAAAAGGAAGACATTCGACGTAATCGTCGAGACAAGATGATCCCCCGAGGAGATATGATATGACGGGGTGCGATCGCCACCAACGCCGTCGCTTCCGACCAGTCGTCCTTCTAGGACGCCACCCGGGACACGATCGTCCCACCATGTTCGAGGCCACCCCCAGGAAGGAAAATGTCCGGGGTCCTCTCGAACGGGATAACTTTGCCAGAGAATCCTTCCTCCATGCCGTCCACACCCATCGAGATCGACCGCTTCTTTCCCTTATCTTGCCGTCCCCCGTTGGCGAAATCGGGAGGGCCAACCGCGGGCTTGATGCCATCCGACGATACCATCCGCATCACGGTGCAGAGCGTGTCGTGCACATCACCCCCCTCCCAGTCAATGTCAGAGACGACATTGACCCACGAATAGTTGACAGGTCGAGGCTTGTTTGCCTTCTTGTCCCTGTCTTGTCCGGTCGTCATGGCCTCGTGGTAACCGCTGTCCTCAAACGGGTGCTGGTCCTTGGCAGCCCTCAGGCGCAGTGCCCGTACACCAGCACGGAAGTTGTCACCTGCGGTTGATACGACACGATCCGGAGAGTCGCCGATTAGAGTAGTGAACTGCGCCTCGACATCTTGGCGTGATGCATCGCGGACGGGTCGACTGAGAAGTTGCCTGCCTGCATCCCATATCTCACGCCCACCAATAGTATCCAGGATTGCATCAAGCCGTATGCGAGATCGTGTTAGGTACGACATGAGAGAAACGATTGAGGCTTGTTCACAGTCGTACGGCATGAGTGGTAGTGCGGTGAAAGAGTACGGGGTCATGAACACATTATGGTGAGATGATGACGACGGAAGGGACGGGAGGTGGCCTGACGAGAGCCCATTCAAGTAAGGAGATGACAATGGGGTGGATGTGGTCGACCTGGAGAACGGAGAGGGCGAAATGCTAGGAGAAGACGAGGGCGAACGTGGAAACTGAATGGAAGGCGATGACCGGGACGACATGACCTCCAAGGTCGGATTTGAGGCGTCGAACAAGGCAGAAAGTGGCATCGATGTAACGGGGACAAAAAGTACTTCGTCGGCTCCCCATTCACGTAGTCGATCTTCGATGCGGCGTAATATGTCTCTCTGGTTATCGAGTTCCCTCTCTTCTTCTTCGTCTCTCAGTTCGTCTGGTAATTCTGACGGGGGTCCCGGCAAAGCAAACGGGACAGGTACATGCGCCCAAATAGACCATCCCTCGCGGACGAGCATTTGCACGGCAAGTGCACCTGCTCCATCGTGCGCACGGAGTATGAGGGCACGGGGTCTCGAGTCATGGGATGGAACCTGCACGGGTGTGTCTTCTTGACCCCCGCCTGCAATGAAGTCGTGTTTATCATTACGAGGGGGGAGGATAGGGTGCAGTTCGTTATGAGAGTTACCATACGGCAACTGCGACCTCCCCATACTCTCCGTAATCTGATGGAACGTGCGAACGGCACGGTATGCGGGAACTCCGCAGAGCGGCAAAAGAGCAAGCTCGTCGACTGTCAAACATTCCTCGGCAACGGAGGGCGGCGAAGAGTCGTGGCGTCTGGAAACATCACCGTTCGCTTCGTTCGCGGTCCCCGTTGCAGGGAAGGACGAAAATGGATATTTTAAATGCGTAAAAGGATTGGGAACGCGATGAAGGCGGTGTCGATCGGCGAGTATGAACTCGGCCAATGCACCACACTGAATGGACGTATGTCAGCGTCCGGCCAAGATGGAGACAAGAGACACTGGCTGACCTTGTGGACGGACATTAATCCAATCACCCAATCGCCACGTTTTGCCACATCGGGCCCGACTTCCCATCCGACCTCCAAGACACGGCCAACAAATGAACGACCCGGAATGTAGCCTGCGGGTGGACACCGTGGCTTATCCTTCTCGCCCGTCTTTGACGTCTTCGTGCCATACGGAGCACCGGGGAGTGG
>JBBPRP010000539.1:0-13261 GCA_038093135.1 Leccinum longicurvipes
CCGAAGCTCGCCGGCCGTATTGACGGAAGATGGAATCGTCAACTATGCGCGTGCGATCGGATTGTACGTCTCTCTCTGTATTATATTTTCTTTCTTCCATCTGTTGCACAATTTAGCTCCGAAGAATGTTTCGGCATCCATCTCGGGACTCCGTTCACCGCCAACCTGGGCGATGGGAATGGATGGGTGAACCAGACGATCGAGCTCCGATCAGATTATGACAATGCTGGGGTCGGTACGTGTCTCGAATCGTTGATCGGGGGGAACCATTTCCGGTTGGTCTTTTCTCTGTTTTTCTCGCCCGACACTGATCGTTCGCTCGTGAAATTGTCGTCGTGGACGGGTTCCTAAACTTCGACTTTGGGCTTTCCGCTACGAACAGCCTGTATCGGCAAAACGGCACGTCGGCGAACAGTGGAGCGTTGTTTTTCGCGTGAGTCGACGTGTGTTTGGCGATTGCTTTGGGGGTCACTGACCGGGTGGACCGTGGTGCGTATATATTCACTAGTGTGTCCAAGGAAGAGGTAAGTCGAACGATCGTAGTTCTATACACGCACCCTCAGCTGTTTTTCTTCGCCCAACTATAGCCTGCGACGGATAACCATGACGTCGTTCCGGACGGGTACGACATTGGCAGGTACGCTAGCCTCCCTCGTGTTTCCTTTTTTTTCTTCTCCGGTTGGTGCTGATCAGCTCTGTACCTCTACAGGGACACCTTAGTAGCGGGCGCGATCGGCATTAAAGAATTCTGGGGCGTATGGTACGAGACTGTAGCGGAGAACGTCACGGGGTTGTTGGCCCCCGGGTCACAGGGGATCAATCACGGTGCGTGATATTTTTTCTTCTGTTCATCTCTTCCGTTTCGCGGCACACGGGTTGATTGATTGATTCTATGTTCAGGTATCGCACAGGACGGAATTACAACGGTGTTGACAGTGACGATTATTTGAATGGCACCCGTCAGGACAGACGGGTACGGATAGCTGATCTCTGGACTCGGGGCGTTGTACAATATCCATGTGCTTGAGCTGTTGGGGTTGCCGAGTTAGGCACCCGTACTGACGGTAAATTAATGAATCCCAAGTTCCTCCATTCCAAAAAGAGCGACGCTGGTATACAATGACTACCGCTACATAGGCATAAATCATAAGGTTGTGGGGAGGTATCCAAGACGTCTACAAGATGACGCCTGCGGCTTCGCTGAGGAGAACGAGCAACTTGTCCTGTATAGATATGGGTGAGATCGCGTGGCGAGAACGCGCATGGCCAGTGGGAACGTGCCTTGTCCTGTTCGGTGTCTGCGTACACAAGCCAGGTGCGTCCGTCTACAAACTTGATCGCAAACGAGTGCGGGATGGCTTCCAGCTCTTCAAAGCCTTCGTACCACTCGTTGAAGCTTGCGATGCGGCCGTCGAGGTGAACGAGGTCGATGGAACGTGTCGAATCCTGGGCCAAGGAGTGAGTATACGTGCGCTCAGGACAGGGTCCGTACTCACGCGCTGACTCTTGCAGAGAGACAACTGGGAATGGGTGAGATCGAACATGAAATAGCGGCGCTTCCAGGTGAAATGGTCAGGGGTCTGTATTGTCACCCATCCGTTGAGTGCGTCGGGGGAGTCGTCCTGAAGTACGGAATCGCTGATGCTCGCAATACGGGAGCGACGGGCTTCGTTCCATCGTTTACGCTCCTCTTCCTTCTCGCTGGACTCGGACTCTACACGGCGAATGTGCTCGCGGCGCCATTGCTGCATCTCGCGCGTGTAGTGGAGACGGCGTTCGTGCTCGATTTGCTTGCGCTCCCTGATCTCGCGGAGGCGGCGTTCTTCGGCGTCGGAGGCCTCGCGCTCCTGCTTCGCGCGGCGGTCTGCAGCCTGGCGGAGCTGTTCTTGGAGGACGGCTTTGCGGCGTGTTTCGTCCTGGAGGGCTTGGAGCTCCGACTCTTCTTTTTCGCGTCGACGTCGGGCCTGGCTCTCTTGTTCTTCGTGGAGGGCGTCCTGTTCCTCGCGTTCGCGGCGACGCTGGATAGAGAGCTGGCGACGGAGACGTTCTTCGGGGGATAGACGGATGTGGGGAGAGTGTCGTGGTCCGAGGGCTCGTGGTTTTGCAGGGACCTTTGGCGGGGCTGGGGGAGGGGACGGAGGATATTGGATGTGGTCGGGTGTGCTGGATACGAGCTGCGGAATAGGAAGTGGTTTCATGACGCTTCGCGCGATGTCTTTGGGCGGGGGAGGGGGAGGGGGAAGGGACGGTGCGGGTGAGGAGGGCTGGTCGTCGACGATCATGTCGGTGGGGTGTTTGCGACAGAGTCTGACGAAGAAGCGAGTGACGTGCATTTGTGTGGACTCGGAATAGCCATGGTGATGAAGAGTGGTAACATAAATATAAAATATAATAATAATGAAATACAATACAATAGATTAGATTGTTTATTGTTTAGGTAATAATGGTCCGTGCGCAGTGGCTGTACTGTGAGAAAATGTGAAGGCTGTGACACAGTGTTGTGACGCTGCGGTGTGTTTTGTTTGCGAGATTTCCCCCGGCTGTCGTTCGTACGCTAATCACGGCCAGGTCACACTGCGGGCCAAAATGATAATCCACCCGACTCATTTGACCCCTCCACCGCGTTTGCCTCCCCGCGATCACGTATACAAGGGAAAGTTCACGAACAGATCCTGGCAGCAATTACCCCCAGAACTCGTCAGGTACGTCGACGCCACCTCACCCTCGTCATACCCAACCCCGCTTTCATCAGGGCCATTGCGACCCACTACCTCCTCGACCTACAACATCTTACATACTGTCCCCTAACATGGGATGCAAAGGAGCTCTGGAATCCCAGAATCGTGTACACCACTTTTCGCGATGCAATACAGCTCGAAAAGCTCATGCAGGTCACCCCATCATGGGGTGCAGCGCGTATGTATCACCGTTATGCACCTTTGGCAGCCCCACTCATCCTTTCCCCCCCAGTCGAAACTCACCTGTTCTGGAACAAGGCCTGCGCTGTCCTCGATCCTCACGACCTCCTCGCTCATTATCAGTACATCCGTCCCCACTCTACCCCTTCCCCCGCGGGTGCTGCTGCCCCTGCACACCTCGGCCTCTCGTATCGAATATCCCCCTTTCGCCACTTTCGTCAAATGACCGCTCGCACTTGCTTCGTCTGTCGCATCAACTCTCCTTTCTCCTCTATAGGACTTACTGTAGCCAAAAGAACACATCACACCATCACCCTAGGCTCCATTGCGCTCTGTCGCGACCACCGCAAAAACTCCTTCTGTGGTCTATGTCTCCGCGAGGCTCCCCCAGCCGAAACAGACCCCCAATTCGACGTGCACCCAAATGCCGCGCGTTTCACCCCCTATCACCAGCCATACGGTCAAGCGATGGGCATACCTGCCTACAGCTCCTACTCCGCCCCTCTCAATCCCGCCCTCATGGTATGCTGTGCTGACAACGAAGACGACGATACTTGGCCCAACGTAGACGCGACTTGCCGTTCTTGTCGCAGCGAATGGCTGTGGCAACGCATCTCGACCAGCCTTCGCGACCGCGAAGCTGTCGGAGGTCCCCGCTTCGTACCCAATTCCTCCCGCATCCCTTTGACCAAAGATCGCATCCTACATTCTCGCAACCCCCCCGCGAAATACGCGTCCGCAGATTGGGAGACGCGTCAAACGGTCGACGCGTTTATAGACCTAGGCGAAGGCTCGATTGCCGAAGTTATCGCCGTGGCGCGGGAAAAATTCTGGCTTCGTTCCCAGACTAAAATGCCAGAGCTCATGGAACAAGCTGTCGCAGCAACACGTTGGGCTGGCGAAGGCATGTCTGTTGATTTCGCTCCCGTCGTCCATCCTGCCGTCGAACACCATACCTCTTCTACTCTACACCACCTTGCAGATGCGGACAGCCCCGGTCGCAGCACCTCCCCTTCACCCCCCTCCCCACGCTCTGTACAGCGCTCCCGTTCGCCTTCACCGCGCTCTGTGTACTCCTCCGAGTACGAAGGCTCCGAGGAAGAAGAAGACCCAGAGCTGCTCTCGCTGACGGAGGACGCTGGTGGTGTTCGTGAGCTCGCCATCGCTGACTGGGCACGCACACGCATCCTCGACGGACACTGGTGTAACCCTGCCGACCAATGGTACGGGTACGCCTGGCCTGCGGGCGGGGGCGTTCGCGACGTTGGCGAGGACACAGAGAGCGAGCCGGATCCGGACGAGAACATACGTGAAGGGTGTACCGTACGCCGGATAGTGCGTGTCGAAGCCGTGCACCCGTGCCCGTGGACTGTGACGTCAACCTCGTCTGTATCTGTTTCGGCATCCACTTCACCAACGTCAGCTGGGCCTGCTTCGCCTACCTCTCCCTCGTCAACTAACGACTCTGGCGACGACATTCATCCCAGTCTGTCAACGGTGCGGGCACACGCCCCGCCTTCGTTTGGGCTGTGCGAGCAGGCGTATCTCGCGTACCAGAAACAGCTGCGGTTGATTCTGTTACCTGCGATGACGAACTTGGTGCGCAAGTGTGTGATGGAGTGGACCAGTGGAGTCATTGGCGTGGTCGATCCCGCCACGAGGGTGGCTAAAATGGGTCTCGAGGAAGTGTTGGCAGAGCTGAGAGCGCCTGGGTTGTGGTTTGATGGGGTCGATTGGGCTGCTGGGGGGTTGCAGGCCGGGTCTGTTAGAGACAGGGAACGAGAGAGAGAGAGAGAACGGGAAAGAGACAAGGACAGGGAAGAAGACTCGGCGAGCAGCGCTTCGTCTCGTAGCGGGGGGTCTCACACGACGAGTCCGGTGTTGAGCACCACGACGTTACAGACGACACCTTCACCTCCGCCTGCGCACGAAAAGGAAAAGGACATTGTGGTAGCTGTTGCGGCTACTCCTCCACTCCCTCCCCTGGTCCCGCCTCCACCCACACCTGCAGCGCCTCCGGTGATGATTCCGATACCCATATCGCCCGTGTTGCCTTCGCCGCGGTTGATTCATCCGATTCCGTATGTACCCGTGACGCTAGTGCATATGGCACAGTATAGTTTGGAGGCGTTCAAAAGCGTGCGTTCATACCATTCTCTCCGGTTGGGATGGTGTACTAACGATATGGCGAGCAGGTATGGCGAGAGGCGTGTGCACCGTTGTATCATTGTCGGTGTTCAATCTGCGAAAGAGCGACGGCGAAGGCGAATATGGCTGCTGGGCATACAGTGCCTAGTCAAGGAGGACAGGCCCAGCCTCCCGTGAATGCGAGGGCGGATGCGAATGTACATTCACAGAAGACGCCGGCGCTAGTACACCAAGCCCATCCCCCACACCCAGAGGTTGTATTGGAGGAGGTGCGTGCAACTCCGAGACATGTAGTGGCGAGAGAGGAGGAAGAGGAAGAAGAGGAAGAAGAGGAAGAGGAAGAGGAAATGTATGAAGAAGAGGAAGAGGATGACGAGGATGACGAGGCCGAAGAAGAGGAGGAAGAAGAGGGGCCGGAAGCAGAAGAGAGCGAAGACTCATCGGTCGACTTACATGCACACGCACACGCGGGTAGGCATGGGTCCCCACGGTGTCGTATCCCTATAACGCAACTTCACACGGACGCGGACCCGGATGCGCAAACGAGAAAGATTGGACCGCCGAGAGTGAATCCGCGAAAACGGGCCTCAGATGATTTGGATGCGGTTTCAGGCAGTGGTGTTGATATCTCTGTGGACGTTAGTGGTGTGGGGGGAGGGACGCGCGTGAGGACTCCGCCAAAGAGGGTCAAGGTTGAGGTGCACGATTCGGGGGCCGAAGAACGTGAGGTGAAGGGACGCGTAACCATCTCACCGCCCGTGGCAGGGACAGGAAAGGGAACGGTCGACGCGACAACGCCTACGACGCCTGGGTCTGGATCCGGGTCACGTCAGAGGAAACGATCATCGGAGGAGCTCGAGGTTAGTGGAGGTGGTGCGAGTTCGCGATCAGGATCGGGATCAGGTGCTGCGGGGGGAGGCGAGGATAAGCAACAGAAGCGGTTACGTGTGGATGGATCGGCGTCGGTCAAGGTCAAAGAGCAGAGTGGGACTCACCGCCAACACGCAAGCGGAGCAAGGACGTCGCTGCGTTCGTCAAGATCGTCTCCGCGATCGAACTCGACCTCCACTTGTACTTCGACACCTGGGCCTGGTCTTGGGGCGTCTCCACCGTCGTCCGCGTCAGCATCGGTGAAGGTCAAGAGCGTGGACGTGGATAACGGGGATGGGGGAATTGGGTCGCTAAAGGCGGGATTGGTGAATGGGGGTGAGTTGGACGGGCTATACGTGTTTGAGGAGACTTAGGTTGAGGAGGGGACGGGTGTGGGCTTGCGATGATGGGATGGGGCAAGAATGGGGTCACACCGCTACCGTCAACAGGCGTGACACCCTCCACCCACTCCATTTCATTCCATTATCACGGGGCAGAGGGCGAGAGGAGGCGAGAGGCAAAGGAGGTAGGTGGTTGACCCCGTCGAGCAGCAGAACGCCTTCGGATGTCTCACTTTTTGTATGTCTGTGTCTGTGCCCATGTCTGTTTGACATCCACCCGCACCCTTGCACTGTGTTTTGTTTTTGTTCTTGATTCGGAATGGTGTTTCCTCGTGTATCTTACGTCGTGTTGGTTTCGTTTCGTTTACTTAACGTTCTGTTTCCCTGACTTCGTTCGTGTTTCCGTTTCGTTTCGTTTCGTTCCGAGTTCGTATAAGTCGATATCAAGTCTTGCCCTCTGAAAAAGTTTGTACGAGTATACCAATAACATTGTTTTTCTCTTTGATATCTCTGTATCATCGTCTCCTCGTGTCTGCATGCATGTCTCAATCTGATCTCGAAATAGACTGGCTGTGTGAGTTGAGAGAAGGAAAAAGAAAAACAACCTAATGCCCGCTGGCTGGATTGAACAACCGACCTCATCATTACGAGTGACGCGCTCTACCACTGAGCTAAGCGGGCTCTCCTTGAAGCCAAATTATTTCGTCTGATTATCGGGTGGTGCTACTGTGATCAAACAGCGCATAGATCGATGGTCCACGATCGTCATTGGAATATATCATATGCCTGCGGAGATGCGGATCGATCGGAAGTGCACCCGTAGGCGGGGCGGAAGGTTGGAGCGATACGTTCAGCATACTACGATGTATTGTTTCTGGTAGACTAGAGACTCGGTTATTAACACTGGAACGTCCTGCAAAGTACAAAATGTAAGTAGGCCATCGTTGATATAGTACATACACGCTGACTGAGAAAACATCAACACGAAATCACATCACGACAAGTTTCACCATCAATCCCATGATTGCTCAGGCTGCGCGACGCTAGACGCAACTGCCGTCTCAAGTTGCCCTTGTTGCTGCTTCTTGCGACGCGCCTTCTCCTTCCTCGCCTTCCGCTTGGCGCTGCCGTTCCGCCGCTTCCCAAAGTACGTATTGACGATCTCGCGCAAGAGTTCCTTGAGCAGCCCGCCCGCGTACGCGTTCTCCTTGGGGAACATCCTGCCCGGCTTCTTCGTGTACCGCCGGAGCTCTTCGAGCGTGTCGAACTTGTGGACGCGCTCGCCGGTACGTGCGCACTCGAGGAGGTCCACGATGTTCACGTGGGCGTCCCACACGAGCTATTCCGATCAAAAGGAACGTTCGTAACGTCAATCCTAGACTATTTAAGCAAGACGTTGACGTCCACTCACCCTCCGACATTCCTCGATGGTATCAGGGACGGGCAGGATATCGATCGCGGT
The DNA here is from genome assembly GCA_038093135.1 of Leccinum longicurvipes. Classification (NCBI taxonomy): domain Eukaryota; kingdom Fungi; phylum Basidiomycota; class Agaricomycetes; order Boletales; family Boletaceae; genus Leccinum; species Leccinum longicurvipes. The sequence goes on from JBBPRP010000539.1 coordinate 7,740, forward strand.
ACACAAGTTCTGCCACGCGGCCAGGCCGGTGTCCGTGCCGTACACGAAATTGAACTGCTGTACGAGCGCGTCGTTGAAGTCGACGCGGGCGACCGCCAGCATTGCCGACTCGCCCTCCCACCGCGCGACCTTGCGGAGGCGCTTGAAGTTGTTGTGCGCAGTGCGGTTCTCCTCGTAGGTGAACCCGAGGCGCGCGAATTGTGCGAAAAAGTCCTCGAGTGGCGCCACGGCCGAAGTGCTCTCTGATTCGCTCATGGCTGGCGTTCCTTGAAGCCTTCGAGTTTGGGTTGACTAGGAAGGCGTCGGCCTCAGGTTTGAGAGTTGTAGCAGACTTGCTTGGAAGGAAAGGATGCTCACAGACAAGTTGTGCGACGCGTCTTTGGTGGACCCCTGGAATTTGGGAGATGTGGCGGGAGTGAACGCTTCAATGTAAATGACTGAGACCTATTTATGGTTTCCATAGTGCTGTGCCACACTTCTAGTCACGGTTGCTGTGCGATTGCGCCATTAACTCCATTGTACTCTTCTTGATCAGTCACCAGCAAGTAGAAGCATCGCAATTCCTTTTCCACTCGGTGGGTACGTGTGGGTCAACTTATTCCGCAACATGAGGCGAACACGTGGTACTGGTTGGAAGGAACAATGTGGCAGTGAATCGAAGTGAGTCACGCGTTGTTGTGGAATCAATTTAGGTTACATAAATGAAACGTTCGACTTGGGGATCCCTTGTCACTCCGCTGCGTGAATTTTGCGCGAATTCACCGCGGCACCTTCGCGCTGGGTTGATTGAGAGCATTTGTAGAAGTACCGTAACCGACAACTGCAGGGTGAGATGACCATCACTGGGAAAAGCTGTAATACCTGCCATGTCACATTGTTCTCGGCAGGAGAACTGTCATCTTCTCGTTCATGTGCGTAGTGTATTGTACTTGCACTACTGAAAAGTATTGGCGATCTGTAGATTTTTTTCATGATCAAAGACCCGCAGTGGAGGGGCATGCTGTATCTGACATTAATATTGTCGAACGTTGAATACTTTCGGACGAGATCCCACGATTCCGATTCACGCCAATCGATTAAAATCGTGATCGTGATCGTGATGGAGAGTGTGCGAACGGTGGTAATCAACTCTAAATGTATGTGTATATGTAGTGTGCAGATAATTTTACCGAACTATAATACTATTAGTACACATGATCTCCAGCTAGTGAGGTGACTGCCAGTGTCAAGGATAACGTCATCGAACAAGTTGCATGATCGACAGACTATCAATCAAGGACTGCTCAAACTGTGGTACGTCGGCCGCTCCTTCCTCGACTGCTCCTTGTTGCTTACTGCGACGCGCCTTCTCCTTCCTCGCTTTCTTCTTGGCACTCCCGTTCCGCCGCTTTCCATAGTACGGGTTGATGATCTCGCGCAGGAGCTCTTTGAGTAACCCTCCTGTGTACGCACTCCTCTTAGGGAACATCCTCTCATCCGGTTCCTGTAACGTGTATGACCTAAGGTCCTCGAGTGTCTTGAACTTGCGAACGGGCCTTCCCGTTCGTGCAGCCTCGACGAGGTCGACGATATTGACGTGTGCGTCCCACACGAGCTAAGTTGCCGATCGATTCAGCATGTGTGCATGTGTCAGCACATTTATTGCCCCACAGTATATTGAGTAGCATCACTTACCTTCTGACACTCCTCGATGCTGTCTGGAATGGGCACAATATCAATTGCAGAACACAAGTTCTGCCATGCGGCCAGGTCGCTGTCCGTACCATAGATGAAATTGAACTGTTGCACAAACGCGTCGTTGAAGAACGAACGAGCCTCCAACAGCGCCGCCGACTTCTCGCCCCACCGCGCGACGTTACAAAGGAGGTTAAAGTTACGATGCGCAGCACGGTTCCGGTTGTACTTGAAGCCCAACCTAGCGAATTGCGCGAAAAATTCTTCAAGAGGCGTCACGCTCTGGTTCATGGTGGCGGCGCTATCAAGTTACAGCCTTGGGCTACTAGTAGGGTGTGGCGTCAGTCTGGTGAGTAGCCACAACCTTTAAGAGGGGAGCTCGTACTGAAGACCTAGTGGCACCTAGCCGGAAGATGTGAGGGAAATATTTCTTGAAGGGCCTCTGACACGACTGGATATTTATGCTGTCCATGGCGCTGTGCTGCGAGTCACGTTCAGCACTTTTTCAAGGTTCCTGTGCGACTTTGTGGGTTCGGGTGAGAGGGGTCCATTCAATGTTCCACAACATTAGGCGAACACGCGGAGAATACGCATTGGACTCCGACAGTGAATTCAAAATTGACCCGTGTCACGCAAAGACCATATAATTTAGCGCCTGGCTGTGATGACTTCGGTTGTTGAAGAATTCATTGCATCCGGGATATATCAGTGGAAATTTCCCGAACTCGACATATACCCAAGGCTACAGAACGGCGAAGATAATCGTCATAAGCACATATACACACTATTACATGAGACGAAGACAAAGCCAACATCGAATGAATCGACACTTCGATCATTGGATAGTACTTGCGTCGGGGTCTGGAGGCCATGCGAGTTGAGACAAAGGTCATATATGATCGTAAACGTGCCCGGACATGAGAAATCAAGCTGCTGCCTGTGGATACCATGACATCGTCAATGAGCATGAATTTTGTACACAAAACTCTACGAGGAATGACCTGAACTGACCCGAGGATTATGACAGGAACTGCAGTTGAACGCCTGGATTCAAGCATACCCATCCTTTCCAGGGACGACACCATAGGCACCACCTCCCTTTCCAAACATCTTGCGAAGATCGTTTGCTAGTTCGTTCGGTCTTTCGAACGCCGCAAAGTGTCCGCCATCGTCGTGCTCGAATTCAGCTACGATCCGATTGCCTCGCCGAATCCAACTGCAAGAACGTCACGAAAAGCAATTTAGGTATCCCCTTGGATCGAAGAAGGTAGAATAACTTACGCCTTTGGGGTAACAATGAGATCCTTGGGAAAGAATGAAGCGCCCATCGGAATTTTCGGATAGACAGGTTTTATGGAAAGTCTTGCTTGACCTTTCTGAAACTCAAAGTAAATCCTCAGAGAAGCAGCTGGGCCCGCGCGAGAAAACAAATATATGGATATCCAGGTCAGAACTGTGAGCGGTCAGTACGGCTAAGCATGCCTTACGCCACATAACTCACTCTCGTCGTCATCCCAAGGGTAATCATCCGTCCAGTTGTGCAACTTCTCGTAGATCCACGCAAGCAGCCCAACAGGACTGTCGGCCAACGAATAACCAAGGGTCTGAGGTTGGGTGCTATGTTCTGCAAAGTAGCCACTTCCTTTGTTATCGAACCATTGCGAACGTGATAGGCCCTCTTTCTCTTTCGTAGTCAGTCCTTTGACCACGAGCGAGAGGAATGATAGCGGCTCCGCGAACAGAGTTGGAGGTAAACCACTGCGATAGCCCTTCAGGGTTAACGCTAACAAATACTGGATGAAACTCACACTGGCATATTCGTGTGCCAGGCCTTGATATGTTTTCCACCGTATTCGTTGCCCATGTACTGCGTGATCTGAAACAATTGACTGCTCTGCTCCAGAGGTTGAAGTTATTGAGTGAACGTACCACGTGGCCCCAATCTCCACCCTGTGTAACTAAGAAATGAGATCAATCTGCTTACAAGGAAGAAAAAAGTACCACACCATATTGGTTATAGCCAAGTGCTAACATCAGCTTATGTGCCACCTATCAGTAATAAAGAGTGATTACTGGTATCATTATATAAAGGAGAACATACCTCAGCGTACTGTTTTTGTGCAAAACCTTGCTTTCGAGGAGCCTCAGAAAATCCATACCCAGGTAAACTGAGCGCCACCACATGGAAGCTGGGATAGTCGGGTGACGAAGCCGTCAATAAAGGGAGTAACTTTCGGGGTTCGAAGAAACCTCCGGGCCCTAAGCACTCCGTTTAGCTAACATCCGAAAACAAACCGAGAACGGATACGTACAACCATGGCAGAAGAGTAGGGGGATCGCGTTCACCACCGTGCTCTTCTTGTGCACGTAATGGATGTTCAGCGTCCCAAAATCGTCGACGTCAATGTCTGTCGTGTACATGGGGAGCTCGTCGTTGAGGTCCTTTTCGTGTTTTCGCCAGTCGTATCCATTCTTCCATCGTTCGACCAGTCTCTTGATGTCAACAAGAGGTGCGCCGTATTTCCATTGCGCATCTTCGAGCTCGTCTGGAAACGTGACGAGATCGAGCTTTTTACGCAAGAGATCGAGGTCAGTGTCTGGGACAGATATCGTGAACGGTGTGTGGGACATCTTCAATCGTGATAGAAAAAGACCAACTGCGTAGTTACTGCGCGCTGAAGGTTTCGCGGGAAACTAACGTATTGGATGTGTCAGTAGAATCCCACGATACGTTAGTAGCTTTTTGAATCTTGGAGCTCGTACTTAGGCCGTGGTGCAGTACATAGCTGCGACGCGGTATCTAGAAGGACCGGAGTGAATGTCGGCTGTACGAGTTGGTTTCGACGTTGCATTTAAGAACGGTGTGGGAGAGCTGAAGGGTCAGATAGCAGAACACTGCTTTCAGAGACACCCCGGGCCGTGGTCCGAGATATGCTTGACGAGCCCCCAGCGCGAAGCGGGCAAATCATGAGAGCAAAGTGTGAGAAGCGATGTAGACTTGCCATATCGTTATCATTGCCAGTCCAGTCATCCAGTGACGAAGGAGAACAATTCATACAACATTTCGCCTGAGGGTGGAAAAAATATTCGATGTCCACAGGACGCGGGCTGAGAAAGGCTCTTGGCACATCGTTAACACGCCCGTTTAGCTCAGTGGTAGAGCGCGCCACTCGTAATGGTGAGGTCGGTTGTTCAATCCAGCCAGTGGGCAGCTTTTTTTTATATTATTCAACGAAAAGGAAAGGAGAGGGAGGCAATTTCAAGGGCACTGGACAAGTTCCAGGCCAGCGTGCAAGAATCGGTCGGATCGTAGTGCGACTGGGACTGCCTACGGGACTCGCTAGGCATGACTGGACCCTTCGGTCTTCGTTCAGTGACGTATCCTTGGGCTTGAGTACTTGAGTGTTGATGGAGTATTTGAACTTCGATATGTACTCAACTTGGGTGGGCACTCACCATGGGCAAATAATACTTAGGATACACATCAAAGCTGGAAAAGGCGTCGCATCAGTGGATTATGATGGGGCCAAGGGTTTCTCGTTAACCCATCCGTCGGTCGAAACAGTACAACTTGATCGATCATCTGACAGGATTACACTCATCAATGACCACAGGGGAGCAGATGACTGCATTGCAATACCGAACAAGCGATGAGGGGTCTCAACTGCGACCTATGACACTTCTTTGTCTGTCTATTGAGTTATCACGTCATCAAGTTCCAGCCACTGTAACGTGCTAGTGGTTCGCTTGCCCTTGGCTCCGTTCTGCTCCGTAGTGGTCCTTTCATTAATGTCGTTCGGGTTCTCTCCAGCCACCACGTCCTCCGACTGCTTCTCGCCCATCCTATC
>JBBPRP010000540.1:0-13255 GCA_038093135.1 Leccinum longicurvipes
ACCGGCATCAGTGTGTTCATGTTCTTTGGAAAGGAGAAGCCCTCCAAGATGAAATCAAACACGATGGCCGACGGAACGCAGTCCCCATACCTCCAGCTCATTGGTATCGGTTACCTCCTGGTTAATTTAGTCCTTGACGGTGCCGTCAACTCAACGCAGGATGAAATTTTCTCCAGATACAAAGTCTCAGGACAGCAGATGATGTTTTGGATCAATGCATTCTGTACGGTGTTAACCACAGCATTTGGAACGCTCCCTTTACCTTATATCCCTGTCCTCCATCCCTCATCTGGTGCTCAGAGCGAGTTCTCCGCCGCCTTCGAGTTCATTAGGTCACACCCTTCTATTGTTGTACCGCTCGTTCAGTTCTCACTCACGGGTGCGCTCGGGCAATTGTTCATTTTCGAGACCCTCCAGCACTTTGGATCGCTAACATTAGTGTCAGTCTTAATGCTCCGTTTGCTCATTTTAGCTGATGCATCTCGTTTCGTTTGCAGGACGATCACTCTTACCCGGAAAATGTTCACCATGATCTTGTCAGTAGTAGTGTATAACCATAAACTGACCATGGGTCAGTGGCTCGGGGCAGCTATTGTGTTTACAGGGATATCGGTAGAGGCCTTCGTAAAGCGCAAAGGTATTGTACTTGCTAAGTTATCCGTAGAGATATACTTATAGGCGCTGTAGACGTGCACGCGAAACAGGTTGTGCTGGAGAAGGAAAGGGCCAAGATCAAGTCGTTATAGCCAGACAACACTATTTCCGTCGCACATTCATACCCTTGGAACAGTATATTCACGGCACAAGTAGACAGCCTGAATCGTTTATACGGTATAATAATTGTCCCAGACCAACCAACACAGCGAGAGATACTTTATCTTGTTGCAACGTCATAATCCTGTCGTCATCATCGTGTCTTCGTCATCCCCAACAAGTACTCGTTTACGGTCTTCTGTTCTGTTGAGAATCGTATTAGAATGTGCAAGGGCAAGAACACGAGAGAATAAACCTCGAATCTTCTTCCTCTTCCTCCCTCTTTCTACGGGACACCACTCGTTGCATTGGTGCAACAGGGAAATTAGCAACTGCAGCCTTAGCCTTGTATATAGATTCGTATTCCTGTGCGCGAAACAAGGAAAAGATCAGTGGGAACAGTACCCCTTTATTAGTGGCGTAGTTTTATACCTTGATCTGCGTCAAAAAACCGCCATTTGGTGAAATACAGTACCGGCGATTCTGTACCAAATGGAGAGCATCTTCCCAGGACAATTGACAATGCCGCATAACGAACATGACCACAAACGCAGGAGACAACGAGATGCCGCCTAATGGGACGTAACATAATCAATGTTGATAATACACGACAGTTTGACAGTCGGCTCACCGTTACAATGTACGAGAACTTTACCACCCTGTTGTAGAGCCTGTTGAATGAACTGGTCTGCCCTGTGTATGACCCGTTAGATGTCTGAATAAAATGAATCTTAAAGAAACATACACCGGAAATAATCTGATAACGTTCTGTTCTTCATTGTCCTGCACGTCCAATACAAGGTATTCGAAGTGATCAGGGAAGCGGGGCCTGACAGAGAATGCCTCTTTCTGATCTCTTATGCAGACGCTGCAAGATAGTGAGTGAAAGTTCATCAAATTGCATGCACGCGGTGATAATTCAGGCGTGTTCAAGTTGACGGCGAGGCTGGAAAGGACAAACAAACAGTGACTTACATGTGGGTGACACCCAAGGAGTTCAGCGTTTCGAGAGATTTCGAAGCTTGAAATGGGCCAAGTAAAAGCCCAGGTAATATCTCTTGACACTCTCGTCTCATCTCATACCTGGACTGTCGTTAGCTGCGGCAACAACCAAGGTGGACTCCACTTGAGTGGTTCGGCTGGAGAAGACTTGCCTCCATTCTACATCGCCGGGACCTTGCACGAGATTTCTCAAGGCCTCGTCACTAAGATTAAGCGCAGCCATGGACTGAAGGCGGAAAGAGAAGATGAAAGTGAACCACCACCAGCGTGACTTAAATCTGCTGGATGGGTCTCAAAGTATCGAAGGGGTAATCACTACGCGTCGGAAGTATTTGATCGGAGTTCGGACACGGTTTTGACATGGAACCAGATGATGATATACCGTAAGCTGAGGTCCGGTTTAATCCCAACAACATTGGCGGCTTATCACACAACGCAGGACGCTCATCGAGCATAGAGTTTCACCCCTAGAAGCACCACCAGTCATACAGGACCGACGACGGATCCCATGTACTATAATCACTGGGTTCCTTGGCGCGGGGAAGTCGACCCTGTTGAGGCGAGTGTGGATACTTTCAAGTTGGCACCGGGTCGATAACATCGACCACGTGCAGGCGCATACTTACAGAACGACATGGATATCGCATTGCAGTGATTATGAACGAGTTTGGAGACACAGCCGTAGGTACCTTGGTCATGTTTCAGGCTTAAACACTCATGAAGGGCTAGAACATCGAAGGTTGGTACATTGATGGTCATGTTCATATTACCCATGCATATTCGTTGATTAGCCAAGGCTATCAATGTTGCCTCGAGCGAGGATCCGATGGCAGAGAATTCGAAAGAATTTCTCGAGCTAGCAAACGGATGTTTATGTTGCAGTATCAAAGATGCAGGCATTGCTGCTATCGAGAAACTGATGGATCGGAAAGGTGCATTTGATCACATCATACTGGAGACCACGGGTCTTGCTGACCCCGGTGAGAATCATTACTATCACTCGAGTCGCAACTTAGTCGAGCTTCGACGACAACAGGTCCTATTGCTTCCATGTTTTGGCTCAACGAAGAATACTCCGTCGGGCTCCGCAAGCATATATCCCTTGATGGTGTGGTCTGCGTGGTAGACGCAGCATTCGGCCAGCAGGTATTCACAAAGTAATTCACTGGAAATCTGCCACTGATGTCATAGCTAATTAGCAAATGGAAGAAGACCGTTCGGTGGATGGTATTGGAGAGAGCCTCAAGTATGTTTATTATTCAGGGAACCGTACTCCTGCTAACATTTACACGGCGTAGACAAATAGCATGCTCGGACGTGATTCTACTAAACAAGGTCGATCTTGTATCGACCGACAAACTGATCGCAACAGAAGAAATGATTCACAAAGTCAATCCATCCGCACCCATCTACCGGACGATACAGGCAGATACTGACATCGCCCACATCATGAACATTGATGCCTACTCTGGAGCCAAGCAATTACAGGGTTCCACCTTCCAACTCCACTATTGTGGTAATGCTCCTGATGGTTGTGGTGACAACGGATGCCATTCGTCCGCTACGCATTATGAACTCCGTGGAATATCTAGCCTTCAGTTGATCATCCCTCCTTTGACACTCGGTCAACTTACCAGACTCGAGCATTGGATTCAAGAATTGCTTTGGCGTCATGATGACCCCGCAGAAGACCGCAAGGACAACACTTTCAACGTCGAGGTATTACGTTGTAAGGGACTATTTGTCCTGCAGACAGGCGAAGAATTCATGCTTCAAGGGGTACGAAACATGTACGAGATCGCGCCCGTGGAAGCCAAGGATATGGTCGGAATTCCCAATTCTGGAAAGCTAGTCTTGATCGGGAAGGGGATGGATGATGCCCTGAGAGAGAGCTTCGGAGCAGTGTTAAGACCGTGAAAGATGAAGTTATCCCATGTAAACCCCTATATTATGTAATAAAGAGATCGGCACCGGTACGTACGGTTCCGGTACACCGAGTCATTTGCCCGATAGCTCAGAAATATCTTGTGCACGGGGATATCGATCTGTAGGACCATACCAAGATGGCGAGCTGCCAGACAAGTTCTGAAGTCCCCGACCCGGCTAATGTTAGGATCATCACAACGCTCGGCCATGTAGACCACGGAAAGACCACACTGATGGACGTGCTCCTGGCGGCAAATAACATCATATCACCCAGGATGGCCGGGAAGCTGCGATATCTGGACAGTCGGGAAGATGAGATTGAGCGCGGCATCACAATGGAAAGCAGCGCTGTTTCGCTGAAGTTCCAAGTCAAGGAATCCGATGACGGTATGACTTATCTAGTTCGGAAATGTGCATCGTAACAATCACCCCAGGGATAATTCAGAAATCGTATATGATTAACATGATTGATACTCCTGGGCACGTAGATTTTTCTACGGAGGTATCTACCGCATCCCGGTTATGTGACGGAGCACTCGTGATCGTTGATGTAGTTGAGGGAGTTTGCACTCAAGTGAGTCGCCCCGTCCGCAGACTGACATCCTTGCATAGTAATCATTCTACAGACTATCTCCGTACTCAGACAAGCATGGCAAGACAACCTGCGTCCGATCCTCGTGATCAACAAACTTGACAGGCTGATCACGGAGCTGAAGCTTGCTCCGGTAGAAGCATATCACCACCTTGCCCGGCTCATTGAACAGGTCAACGTGGTCATGGGAGAATTTTTTGCTGGAGAACGCATGGAGGATGACCTACGTTGGAGGGAAGAGAGAGACCGCCGGCTTGCAGCAAAGAAGGATCGATACGCAGACGAGGGAGAAGCTGCAGCAAATGAGGACGACGAAACCTTCAAAGAGAAAGATGACGAGGACATTTATTTCGCACCGGAACGTGGAAATGTTGTTTTTGCATCCGCCATAGACGGGTGGGGCTTCCGTGTGGGGAAGTTCGCCCAGCTCTACTCTGCCAAGCTCGGATTCAAGGAAGCCAGTCTACGACGTGTTTTGTGGGGAGATTTTTACCTGGACCCGAAGACGAAAAGAGTTATTAGTTACAAGCATCTGCGAGGACGCGCCTTGAAGCCGCTCTTCGTACACTTTGTCCTGGAAAACTTATGGGCCATCTACGATGCAGTCATATTGAACCCGTCAGTCTTTTTATCCTTGACATTAGTGCATGTGCTTGACGTACTTGCAGGAATGCTGAAAAAGTGTCCAAGATCGTGTCTACGCTGAATCTGAAACTTTTACCGCGCGATCTCCGTTCGAAAGACAGTCGACAGCTGCTCTCGCTCATCTTCAATCAATGGTTGTCGCTTTCAACATGTGTAATTCAAAGCGTAATTGACATCGTCCCTTCCCCTCCTGCCGCTCAAGCAATCCGCTTGCCCCGGATGCTGTACCCGAACATATTCGGACAGGAAATTCAGCCAAATAATAAATTGGAGCAAGATCTCTATTCAGCTAGCTCGGGAGCTGGCGCTTATGTCTCTGCGTATGTCAGCAAGATGTTCGCTGCTCCTAGGAGAGAACTCCCGGAGAACAAGGTCAAACCCTTAACGGCAGAGGAACTACGGATGCGAGGAAGAGCAGTTAGAGAAGCGCGCCAGGAAGCAACATCAGGTACACTTGAGAACATAACAGTTTCAGAGATTCCTGAAGATATAGCTGGCGCTCACGAAGCACTCCCCGAAATCAATGATGAGGTTCTCCTCGGATTTGCTCGCCTATATTCTGGGACCATCAAGGTTGGAACAAAGATATATTGCGTTTTGCCCAAATACAACGCTGCAATATTGCCGGACGACCCCGCGAATGTTAACAACCTTGCGGTCGCAGAGGTAGAGGGTTTGTACGTTATGATGGGGCGTGAATTACAGCCAGTCAACAGCGTCAGAGCTGGAAATACCTTTGCAATTAGGGGATTGGAGGGCAAAGTTTGGAGGAACGCGACTCTTTGCTCCCCGGGAGAATCTGGAATTGTCCAAGACAGCAATCCTCTACAGGATCGGGAATGCCTCATCAATCTCGGGGGTGCTCATCAAATGGTATTGTCCAGGACAGGTTATCTTCTTTCACCTATAGGCTAAACTTATGTGCTCTAGACACTCCCTATTGTACGTGTCGCGCTGGAGCCCGAAAATCCTGCTGACATGCCGAAACTGGTCACTGGACTTTCCCTTTTGGCACAAGCAGATCCATGTGTGGAGACTTTCCAGCAACAAACCGGTGAGCATGTCATCCTGACAGCTGGGGAATTGCATCTAGAGGTGCGCTATGTGTCCGTCTTTTGGTGGCTTCGCACACATAACAAGCACTATAGAGATGCCTTAAGGATCTCCGTGAACGTTTTGCACGAGTGAATATCCAAGCTTCAAAACCAATTGTCCCTTTCCGCGAGACCGCTGTCAAGGCACCTGGTAGGTCTCCAAGACGCCATTGTTCATATTTGTCACCAAATTCTTTCAGATATGGCTCCTCCCAAGACGACCAATGCTGTTCGCGGGACCATGAATGGAGGGAGTTCTCAAAATATTATTACCTTCACTCTGCGTTCGGCGCCTTTGCCGGAAATTATACGCCTCTTTATCCAACAGAATCTGGTGGCGCTAAGGTCACTGTTACAAGAACGCAAGTCCAATGACCAAGACACTTCTGACGGAGAGACTAATGCTGCGGTTGGAGGGGACCGTCCCGAAGTACAAGGGAACTTGGAACACATCCCGAGTGTCAAACCAGAACAATTCTGGATCGCATTGAAGGAGAAATGTACTGAAGCAGGAGGCGAATGGGCGGATGTTGTTGATAGGATTTGGGCATTTGGTCCTCAAGGCGCTGGGGGTTGCCTCCTGATTGATGGCCGTAAAGGCGGCGTTCCCACGTCGTGCGTTGTTCTTGTAATCTTGCAGAATCATGTGGCAACTCTTCTCGCAGGCTGAAACGGCGCTTAATAATGCGAGATCAAGTCACTGAGGCTTGCCGTATGGACAATGGGTCACACAAGAATTTTGACTTCACTGGACATATCGAAACGGGATTTCAGCTTGCCACCTTCCAGGGTCCGCTGTGTGCTGAACCCGTCGAAGGGATTGGCTACTTCGTCGAAGACGTGCAAGTTGACATCGAAAGTCTGGAAAAGGAAATCGGTACGTGATTATCCCGGATGAGATGAAACTTGTAGCTGATGGGTATCTGGAGTAGTCCAGAATAGATTGACTCAAGTAACGGGCTCGGTAATTTCCGCCGTGAGAGATGCCTGCAGGAATGCCTTGTTGGATTGGTCTCCAAGGCTCAAGTTGGCAATGTATTCGTGTGATATCCAAGCATCCAGTAAGTGTTGCCGATGTATGGTTCAGTGGACGCCGACTGATCCGTCGGCATCGTCGTCTTTTCTGTAAGCGGACGTCCTTGGGAAAGTGTATGGCGTGGTGGCAAAGCGACGTGGCCGGATCGTCGGGGAAGAGATGAAAGAGGGTACAAACTATTTCACAATCTCCGCGCTACTGCCAGTGGTGGAAAGCTTCGGCTTTGCGGACGGTACGCGAGTCTTCCCATAAAAGGCACATGAATTGACAGGGACCCAAGACATAAGGAAACGTACGTCCGGTGCCGCAAGTCCTCAATTGATTTTTAGCGGGTAAGTCTGAGCGAAGGAATTGATAGGAGGCAGTGCTGAGAAAACACGAACAGATACGAGATGCTCGATCAGGATCCTTTCTGGGTGCCCACGACGGAGGAAGAGCTAGAGGATCTGGGTGAGAAAGCAGACCGGTCCAACCTGGCCAAAGAATACATGGATGCGGTGCGTGAACGCAAGGGGATGTTTGTTGACAGAAAGCTTGTGCAGTTCGCGGAGAAGCAAAGGACGTTGAAACGGTGATTGGAGGATTCTCGACGTACTTACAGTACGGTCTACAGTACGATTATGAAATGGACGGTTTGACGGACGTGGCAGCCGAGTTGTCGCAGGACTGGCAAATATCATTAACTTTATATGGCATGGCAGACGCGGTAGCGACGGGAACCATGTACGTGATTACGTAACACGCTACTGAGCCAGAAAGTCTTGATCCATATTTCCTCGAACCTATTCTCTCCCCCTCCTCCCTTTACCCGTCTTCGACCCCTTCCTCAATCCCTCCCCCTTGGCCATGGCAACACCCGGTGACGCTGACGGTGCGTTGACTTACCAGAGTGGTGTTAGTCCGGAGGAGGGACCCGAAGAGCAATATATCACCACGTTCTTCTGTCGTGCTCTATTTGACTATCAGACCGACGATGCCTCATCCTTGTCCTTTCGCAAGAACGACATCATCGAGGTCTTGACCCAGCTCGAATCCGGATGGTGGGATGGTCTTCTGGGCGAAGAGCGCGGTTGGTTTCCCTCCAATTATGTCGCCATCATGTCCGAAGAGGAAGCGGAACTTGCCTTGTCCCACTATGAACAGCAGCCGTTACCCAATGTCCAACAGGACTCCTTCCAAGACTCTCAGGAGAGAACCAGCCCTCCTCGTAGAGAAGTCGCTCAGGATCATTACGCTTCGGAACCCGACTGGAGTCCGGGCGAGCTCACCGACTCTTCGAATGCCTTCCTGGAACTTGGAAATGCCGCTTCCGAAGGAGCAACTATGTCGAATGATTTTTGGATGCCACAAGTCACGCAGGACGGGCAGGCAAGCTGTTCCACTCCTGGTTCCAACTTGTACACCGATCATTAATGGCTCTGGTAGATCTACTACGTTAACACGCAGACAGGTCAACATTCTCGCGATTTGCCACTCGACATCGATGACGCTTCTGATGGTGAACTCGCTGCCTTGACCGCTTCACAACCAAGCGCTCGCGCCGGGACAGGCGCCGGACTTGGGTTTGGTGCTCTAGCAGATACTGCCCTGGCTGGCTTCGGTGTACCAAAACGGTCAGGCACCCCGGAGCCTTGGACTAGACGACTTGCTGACGACGGCATGTCGTATTTCTACCTGAATAAGCTCACTGGTCAAGTGAGCTGGACGCTTCCGGAGACCGAGTCCTCGACTAAGAATGGTCGCGCTCGTGCTCTCACCAATTCCTCCACCTCCTCCTCGGATTTCTTCAGTAGTCACGACGAAGGAGATCAGATCACCCGTTCGCGGTCAGGCTCTGCAACGCGGCAAGACCGCGGGATGCGGGCGCGAAGCCAGAGTACCTCCGAGCACATCAGTGATTCGGATGACTCCGCAGTCTATTCTTCTTCGGATCCTGATATGTCTCCATCCACTAGCCGAAGTTCCCAGAATGGACAACAAGATGTCGTTCCGATGGTCCAGCGAAATCCCACCTTGGACCTTACTGCTGCAGAGAGAATCGCCCAGTCGCTACAGCAATCCCTTGCCGCTCCTCCTCCGGAGTTAGTCTCCAACATTTCACATATAGCTCGGGATGCTATTGCGTCCGTTGTTGAGAAGAACCAGTCATTCACTGGAATTTCTCGTCGGCTTGAACGCGCTCAAGTCCTTGATAGCTTGATCAGAATGGTCGTCGTTGCTGTTCGTAACCTTCTCTACATCTCTGCACCCCCATGCGGTCATATACCAAATCAACTCATCCCGCGAGATGGTCGGGACCAACGTGAGACTACAGCTGCACAGACGCTTCTCAAACCCGCACAACGGAAGGTTACGGCAACGTTATCCAAGCTAGTCCTTTCAGCGCGTGCTATGGAATATGATTCGGGTCCCGCTGCGCAGGAAACTGCCTCTCGCATTGAGAGTGATGCAGAGGAGCTCGATAGGGCCATTGTCGCTTTTGTCCTGGAAGTCCAGAGATACCACAACGAACAACAACAAACAACTATTGGAGCCAAACGTGTGCAAGGCTGTTTCTCCGTGGTTCACATTGGTGTTGGACTGGTTGGAGCCGGCTATGGTGGAACATGGAAAGGATTTGGCTGGGTTCCTATGGATGACACAGAAGAGTTCCCCCAAACTGTCCTCAGTTCGGATGCATTCTCTGAATTCAAGACCCATATGGTCTCTGTGCAAGCAAAGTTTGGAACCCTGCATACCGCTTTGAGAAACCGGGTTGATGAGTCTTGTAAGTACCGTTCGGTATGCTGGTTATTACTGAAACTTGACTTCTGGACAGATCAACGTGTATGGATGGCAAGCAAGGATGTTCTCACAGGGCTGCTAACGCTACTGTTGTTCGTGTCCAATCTTCATATCGCTCGCCATGTCGACATCGACGGATTTTACTCGGAATCTGCAGGCGAGGACAACGGCGCATTATACTCTCAGACAGTGGACAAGGCACGACTATTGTGTCGCACTCTAGAATCTGTCATGCAAGCGCTCTATGACGATGCGACTATCATGCTTTTGACCACCCAACATATCCGTCCGCCTTCGAGGAGAGGAGCCTCTGATAGCAATGACTATTACGACTATCTGGATGCGATAGCTGCATCGATCAAGTCGAATCTCCAATTCCTTCTACAGACTCTTGATGCTCTGCTATCCGTGGGACACGATCAAGCGGACATCGCTGAAGGTGACTATAAGGGCGCAATCGAGTGGCGGGTATCGCGTTTGAGCGTCATGGATAGCCATTATGATACGCGACCTATGTCGGTCCTCAACCCCGCCGACCCGGAGAGTGAAGATATCGTTGATATGGAAGTAGCATTTGGTGCCGCAGGAAGCAAGAAGGGGACACTTCAAGCCGACCGAGTTCCATCGTTCCGCAGCCAATCTCAAATGTCTGACAATACAATCACTATGGATGATCTCTCCCAACCTGGATATGCACGGAGTAATACATCAAGTGATTATGCATTGTCAGCACATACTTTGATTCCATCAGAGAGGCAGAGGGAGCGATCATCGATGAGCGATACCATGTCATTTAATGACGATGAATGTGTGTCTCTTCTCTGCTTTATCCCGGCACTGATTACAGCGTATTACAGCGACCGTTGCTCGGACTGCCACGAACGCGCAGAAGATAAAGAAGATATTCGGCGACGACGCTCCTGAACACATCATCAGTTCAAAACCGTGGTATCTGCGGCCGGATTATACGAAGGAAGACATGGTCATCGACGTTGATGGTAGTGTACGCGCTGGGACGGCCCCTGCTCTGGTGGAACGCCTCACGTCGCATGAAACTGGTGGTATGTACTTCGCGACAGCACGATAGACTTCCCCAATGACCCATTGATCAGACCCAACCTTCATCAAGACATTCTTAATGACGTATAAGTCATTCACGACCCTGGATGAGCTCTTCGAACTCCTTGTCCGACGATTCTACATTCAGCCACCTCATAACTTAACTCCCACCGAGTTGGAGGAATGGAGAAAGCTCAAGCAACACATTATTCAGATGAGGTCCGTTTTTATTATCTTCACCCAGCTTTGTCTTGAAATGTCTGTTGTAGGGTGCTCAATACATTTAGAGCTATGGTGATCGATGACGATTTCCTTGAGAAGGAAGACATGTACATTCTCGACCACATGAAGGATTTCCTGCTGCAGGACGCTGTCAGCAAGATTGCAATATCTAAACAACTGGTGAATTTGATCGATCGTGCTGTAGGTCTTGTGCGACTAGCAGAATACCCTCTTTCTTATAAGCTTCCAGCGCGCCGGAGAACTTAAGAAGACGATCACGCCGAATTTGGTGTCCCCTCCAACGTCGATTATGCCCAAGGCAGGCAAACGAATGAAGCTTCTGGACGTTGATCCTCTGGAGTTAGCGCGACAGCTGACGATTGTGGAAAGCCAATTGTACCAAAAAATCCGCCCGATGGAATGTCTGTCGAGATCACGGGAACAAAAGACCGATCACAACGATAATATCGCTCGTGTCATTCAAACCAGTAACAGGGTACGCTCACACATTTGATTGGATGCAGGAACTAACGCTTGGCTTAAGATTGCGAATTGGGTTGCTGACACTGTCCTATCTTACGAGGACTCCAGGAAACGATCAACTATTATCAGGCATTTCATCCTCGTCGCTGACGTGAGTTATCTGATACTATGACATCAGAGATTGCTCCTGACTCGCATGATAGCGCTGCCGATCTTTGCATAATTATTCTAGTATGGTCGCTATCGTATCTGGGCTTAATTCACCTCCTATTCGCCGGTTGAAGCGTTCTTGGGAACAAGTCAATTCAAAGCACATAACGCAACTCAACACTTGCGAGATGACGATTGATTCAGCAAAGAACTTCACGAATTACCGCTCGACGCTCGCCAAGATTGCACCCCCGTGTGTGCCCTTTATTGGTGAGGAGATGTAGAGTGACCACGTCAACTGGATTCTGACTTGAGACGGTTCAGGTGTTTTCCTTACCACACTGACGTTCATTCAAGACGGTTCCAAAGATACCCTGGAAGGTAATTTAGTTAATTTCAGGAAGCGCCAGAAGGCTTCCGAAGTCATTCAAGATATTCAACGTTGGCAAACGCTACCTCATCACTTCCACCCACTCTCGGCTGTTCAGATATATATCGAAGAGTCCCTCGGGAAGTTCAGTGACCAGGTTGACGTCGGTGATATGTTCTGGAATCTTAGTTTGGAGCGAGAGCCTCGTGAGAGGGAGGACGAGAAGATGGCGCGATTGTTGCAGGAGAGCGGATTTCTGTAGACATGGGCGAGTGGGGGACGACGATCTGCTTGCCGTCTGCATCGTCGTGTTGTATGGCTACGCTCGGACCGAGGATTGCTTACTATTCTTTTACTCACTGCATTCTCAGACGAATCTAACATGACATGGACACATGGAGACCAGGTCCTAAGGATAGAGAGGTACATATTAGATACAATAACAGGCCCAAGCCCGAGGACCATATGAAACGATGTCGATGAACAAATGAACAAATGTCAAACACTAAGACACGGGTCATGCATGTGAAACTCATCTCTCTGCTATTAGGGTATACCCGGCATCCGTCATTCCCAGCTCGGAGACGTACCACCGACGCCGCGGTATCCACTTCCACCGCGTACACCTTGTGACTGGTAACGTGCAAACGTTGAGTTCCTTGGCACATTTCCGCCATAGCCAGTCGACTGATAATTGGCAGCGTAGGAGCCTATCCGTTCACAAGCGAAGCAGCATCAGCAGCGCCAAACATTGCATGAGAGAACCGTCGAAACACGATGCATGTAGCACATACCGCGCAGCACGCCTCGTCGCCTATAGCCCAGACAGTGCAACAGAGACATCCTGAGTGCGTGCAATGCCCCGGGGATGACGACGTAAGCGAGAACGACGATTGCTATGGTGGTGACTGGATGGGCTGCAGCTAAACGCCCCCAAAAAAGCAAAGCTCAGTCGTGGAGCACGAACGAAGGAACGGATGAAGGAGGGGGGAACGAACCATACTCCCACAATGCGATCAAGGCCGCAACAAACTCGTTCCGGAAGGTCTCGAACGGGGGCCAAGTCCACACGGCCCAGAAGGCTTGGCAGAGGGAGGACCAGAGGGTGATGCAGATATCGGTGATGAACGTCCAGATGA
>JBBPRP010000541.1:0-13234 GCA_038093135.1 Leccinum longicurvipes
TGGCCACTATCCTAGCAAGAGAGAGAGTAAGTCCTCGGTTGTCCTTGCAAGTACTACTCTGTTTTTAACGCACATCATTAGTCCCCGAACAGGTTGGTCTAACAGCACCACCCCTGAATCCTGCTCTCCCTCCGCGAAAAGCCCCCACCATCCCTTCTCGATTTCGGCCACCCCCTGGACCAGTGGCTACGACGACGAGAGGGGATGGACCACGGCGCGTTTACCTTGATGTCCAAAGTCAGCCGCCAAACGTCGCCTACCCTCCGCGCCCCGTTCCTGGTTCTGTTGCTGATCTAGATACCATCATGGAGCACTGCGATTTTTCTCAGGGAAAGGCAAGCAATTTTCGTTATTTGTCTGTATCTTACTTACTCTAGTATGTGCAGTATGTTCGTGACTGTCTTGAAGTCCTTCGTCTAGGTGCTGGTCTAGACAATGGCAATCACCTGAGGAGGGGTAAGATGGATGAGTGGAAATACGTTTACATGGAACAAGACCGTGAAAACTTTACTGAGCCGGCGCAAATATCGTTTGCGAATGTTATTGCGCCGCGTCCTGTGGAATCTGCTGGCATTCAGGATCCTAACGCTGGGCTTACGAAAAAGCGCGGAGTGGAATGGGAGCCTCCTCTAAGTCTCCGTCCAACACTGCAGCACGTCCCCTATTCCAGTCTCCTGACCCCATGCGACCCCGAAAATCCTCGCCTCTTCCACATGTTCTGGACTGGCCCCTTCACTGATAAGCCGTACCTCGCCCTGTTGTCTTTCTTGTTCACACAAAACCTTGGTCTTCACCTCAAAGAGGACTCAGAGGCAAACGTTTGTCGCCCAGAGTTTTGGTTGTGGATCAATCCTGGCCCTGCAGCCTCTGTACCCAATCCTTCGGCCCTCACCGACATGTTTGAGCAACTCAAGACAAATCCTTGGGCGGCTCCATTCTTGCATCCTAGGTTCAAAGACGTTATCAAGTTCAAGCTCTGGAACACCACTGATCAACTCGATGGTATCCCTGAACTCAAAGACGAGTGGCGAGAGCTCAAGGAAACTTTATTCAACTCTGGAGGCCACATTATCAACGTCCCCGCTGAACGATCCAAATCTGTTGAGCAGCCTTCTACGACGGCTGAGTCGGACAACAGTACCGAGACTACCGCAGCGCCAAAACCGTCTTCCGCTAACTCTGACGACGATGACATGCTCAATCGTACAGGTTCCAAATCTTCGTCATCATATGACCGCCTCTCTGTCATCTTGTCTGATATGGCTCGGTTCGTCCTCTGCCATAGGTTCGGCGGAATTTACCTCGATGCGGACACCATCTTCCTGCGGGACTGGGAAGAACTTTGGGGTTGGAAAGGAGCATTTGCATATCGGTGGTCACGTCTGGAGAAGTACAACACTGCGGTGCTGCGCATGAACAAGAACTCTGCTCTTGGATCGTTCCTGTTCCGCACTGCCCTCAAAAATGGTCTCGACTTCCACCCCATGACAGTGTCGAGATACACCAAGGATGCGCACGTAGAAGGTCTCCTGTTGCGCCTTCCGGACGCTCTTTTTGACTCTGCGTGGCTTAACACTGAAGTTTTCCAGCGTGAGCGGCCTCCTCAGCCGTACTTTACAGAGTAAGCCTATCAGCACACGCGTAAGATTGAAGTTCCTGACCAAGTTGTTAAAGGTTTGGCGACTTCTTTAATACACCTACACAAAACAGTGCGGCACCGCAAGCTTTGGGATTTGATGGCTTCTTCCGTGGTGCTTATTCGTACCATTTCCATAATTTCTGGTGAGTGTTTTTTTGTGGCTGAATGAGGTCTGCGTCACCTGGCTCATATTCACCTAGGTGGAAACCATTCGACCCAACGCGCAATTGGCCTGACCTAGGACCAAAGTTTGCGGCCGGTGAGAGAGCTGCACGTGCTGCTGCCATCCCAGATGTCGAACCCGAAGAATGGGTAGACAGAGTCGCTGACGATAAACGGGATCTTGATTGGGCAACTGTCCTCAAACGATCATTTGAAGCGTACGTTCGTGGCGAACGACCCAACATGTATGGGGAGTGGCTTCAATGGTGACGACTGAGGCCAAGGGTTCCGCCGCCCCCGCATTGTGATCTTCTACCTATTCGACAATCTACTTAATGATATTCGCCTCCACATTTTTCACGATGACGCATATCGTACAAGCATACAATCTGCATTCTCTTCTATTGTTGGATTAGAAGATCTCTGACGACTTTCCAGTGCAAGCTGTGATATCATATACCACCTCTCTGATGATGATCCTTTCCTTGTTCATATCTTCCATGTCTTCGATTCGTTGCGGACCATGCTAGCTAGTTTATGAGCATCAAGAGGTCGCAGTAGCGATATATCTGTCGGACTTGCGTTGGGACGATAACATAATCGAATTCTAATAGTTTTAAGATTCTCGGAACAATTCGTGGCGAAGAAATATGCATGCAGGATCACAGAGCCTGTGCTCTTGCCTTCTGGGCGATGGCGACGCTTTCTTTCAACTGCGTGATGACCTCCTCGGGGCTGGGAGCGCCGAAGACGGCGGTTCCAGCTACAATGACGTTGCTTCCTGTGGGTTCGCAATCTTAGCTCCCGTATAGTGAGTCAAACCAAGGACGGACCGGCCTCGGCGCAGACGCCGACCGTCTTGGGGCTAAGGCCACCATCCACTTCGATATCTTTTTCGGGAAATCGAGCACGAAGCTCAGCGACCTTTGGAACACAGCGTTCGAGGAACTTTTGGCCGCCGCGACCTATCGCGCGCAGGATTCATCATCGGCTGCAAACGGCCTCGGTCAGACGTGTGCGACGTACCGGGATATACAGTCATGACCAACAGCATGTCAGCCTCAGCGCCGATTTCATCCGTGATGGCGGCGGGAGGTGTGTCCGGCGAAATGGCGACGCCTGCTTTCATCTTGCGGTCATGAATGGCACGGATGAGCGACACGGCATCGGCTTCGCGGCGACAGGTCAAGTCAAAACGTGCATGGCGAGCGAGCAAAGTGCTAGCCTACATGTTGCTTCGATGTGGAAACAGTACAATGAGCCGCCTGCGTTGGCGATATCGTCGACCCACTGGTTTGATAAGGAACTGTGGGATGATGATGCGATGTGTAAAATTACCTTTTCGGGCTGTGCGACCATCATGTGACAGTCCATGAATATCCCGGGGACGCCCTTGGATACACACGAGAGCACGGGTGCGCCTGCGGGTGTGGTCAGGATGGAGAGGACTACTATGCGGTGGGGCGGCTAACCCATGGTAATGTTGGGCACAAAGTGGCTGCAGATGGATCAGCAGGTGAGAGGGTCGCGCGATGTAGCATTGCGTACCCATCCATGATATCTGTTGGGGTAGGAGGAACGGCTATAGTCAGACACATGGCCATCGGTGATTGCTGAGGACGTGATACCCATGTGAAGCCATTCTGCGCCTCCCTTGATCATTCTCTTGCATTCTGCGGTAAGCTGACCAAAGTCAGAGGCGAGCACGGAGGGAGCGATGATAGGACGAGGCATGGTGTGGAGTGGGACGAAGGAGAGATTCGGCGGCCGCTCACAATTGCAATACAACTTCTTTGAGCTGGCATGAGTACTTGGGATCTACGACACCTGCCTATTTCGGACAACACACTATCTCTGTCCAGACTCGGACCGCGGCTGCGAAGCACACAAATCACAGCGCTACTCCTCCCACTCCAGTACATTCGTTACGACTGAAAGTGATCTCGGATATATCAAAGAGTCGCTGCTCATCACTCGTTTAACCCCAATGGTATAGCCGCCTACCAAGGTCGGGTTCTCGAATAGGTTGCTGCTACAGTAGCTCGTCGACGCATGATGGTATTTGTGATATGTGCGTACTCACAATTATTCCCGGGTTAAACCAACACCCTCTTCTGTAGTCATTGGAAGTGCAGCCAAAAGCACCGTAACGTCCGTTGACGGCCCTGCTAATATCGTCCTCGCGTGTGGCCACGTCATTTGCCGGTCCAGAACACAGTGATTGCGACTCCCACTTGGTAAGCAAGAACCGTGATCGGAGGACAAGACTAAATCTATTTTCAGCGCCACTAAGGCCCTGCTGCGAATGCGTATGTGACCCTGAGAGCAATGACTATTACCTGATACTCATTGACTTGACTTGGATTCAAATCGGGACTGTACTGATTAGCAGTGGGCGATGGCGAGTGTCGGCCTTCCATTAGTGCAGTTGTTTTCTACACGAACACCAAGGTTAAAACGTGCACAACCAAAATCCCAGCCGGATCTACTCCTCCTTGTCCATGTCCTTGTTGTACTGTGCGATGTTGAAGAATATCACTACACGTGGAAGCACGGAAAACTTACTGTCGCATTGAAAAACAAGGAGTTGTTGCCCCACGGGAAAGGCTTAACCCTGCGGTTCAGGTATGGATAAGGCGGGGGCTGAGGAAGGGTGCCATTGTTTTCATCTATTGCGTGTTGCTCATGGGCGGCATGTTCCGACTCAACGTTGTACACCCATGCAAGCGTAACGAAGGCTGAGAGGGAACGTAAGACGGGAAAACGGGCAGTGTGAAGGGACGTACTGGCAGGGAATGCGACGTACAGACTGGGGGGAGATGAGTCCGACGAAAGTCGTTAGGGCCCGATCACACATACCTGATTTTCCGCCAGAGTTCAGAGGTGTCTGGGGGGAGTTGAGCGCGTGGAATGGCAAGAGAGGTAAGAGCGCATACGTTGGGCATGCTCGCGAAGAGCGTTGAGCTGCACAAAGTAATTTGAACCCGCGGACGCGTTCGTCGCAAATGGGCGGGCAAGGCGGGATACGGCGCGGAGGGACATGGACATGTCGGTGGTGAATGCGGAAATAAGAAGTGCGGCCGAGGTCGGGACAGGTGGAAATATTAGGACTCCGATGTTCTCCGCTTGAAAGACTTGGTAAGATGAGCGAATCCAAGATCGGTGACGCGTCGCATAAGCTTCGTCATGGTCGTCCGCGCCCAATCCTCCGCTGCCGGCGTGCTCGCTATTCTCTCAGAACCAGACCCCGCATTCAAGCAGCATGCACTCGTCGCCCTCCACCCTCTCGTACCACAGTTCTGGCCAGAAATATCAGAACACATCGCCCCCATGCACGTCTCTTTCTCATCATTTCTTTCTTCTTCACCTTCTCATAGCTTTGTTCTCTACAGTGAAAGCTTGTACGAGTCAGACCAGCTTCCAAAGCCTGCCCGTGATCTCGCCGCCTTGCTTGCTAGCAAGCTCTACTATTACCTCGGCGAATATGACGAGGCCCTCTCCTTTGCACTTGGAGCAGGCAGCGCGTTCGAGGCAGCAGCTCGTGACTATAACTCGGCCGAATACGTAGAAACAGTCATTTGTACGTCGCTGCGGCTGCTAACGTTCATGCCAACTGACGTTTCCTCGCCTCACAGCAAAAGCCATAGACAGATACATTGTCCAGCGCTCAGAAGAGGCCTTATCAGGAACCAAGATCGATACTCGGTTGCAACTCATCATAGAATCCATATTCCAGCGCTGCATAGACGAGGGGGAATACAGACAGGTGGGTTGCCTTCTCACCCCTTACCCTTACCCGGCCCTTCACTACCCTATTTCCAGGTGATCGGCATAGCCCTCGAGTCTCGCCGTCTTGACATAATTTCTCGAATCTACGAAATCACTCACGACGTGTCACTCCTGTCTTACGCTATGGAAGCCGTCCTTGATACCGGTTTCCCCCTCGTGTACCGCGATCAGATCCTCAATTTTCTGCTGCCGCTCTTCCCCATTCCATCTTCTAGGACAAAATCTTCCCATATCCACTCACTCTCCCGTCTCCTCGTTACACTCAATAATCCTTCCCTCACCGTACCCCTGCTGACGTCACTAATTCCCAAAGAAAGATTGTTGGCGTATCAATTTGCGTTTGATTTAGCAGAAGGTGGCACGAGAGACTTTTTGGAAGGTGTTCGGAAGCATTTGCCAGAGGGAACCGAGGTTGGTTCCTTTGTACATACAACTCTGATTTTTTCGTGACCAATTCTGGTAAGCAGGAAACAAAGAGCATATTTGACAAGCTCCGTGACATACTCGGCGGACAGGAGTCCGTAATACTTTATCTCGAGTTCCTCAAGCGAAGTAACAAAGTGGACATGTTCATCTTGAAGCACACCAAGGTGATCATCCAACCAACTAGTACTGTCTGGTAGCTCATTTCATCTAGGAGTCACTCGAGCCTCGGTCATCAATATACCATACCGCTCTTACACTACAGAACGCGTTCATGCATGCCGGAACAACATCGGACGCTTTCCTTCGGGAAAATCTCGAGTGGCTGGGTATGGCTACAAACTGGGCAAAGTTCTCGGCCACTGCTGCCCTCGGAGTCATCCATAAGGGGTACTTCCAGGAAGGCATGAATATTCTTGGCCCTTACCTCCCCCAGCACGGCGCTGAGAGTCAGATCCAGGGAGCTGCGTATTCGGAGGGCGGAGCTCTTTATGCATTAGGCTTGATCAACGCCGGGTGTGGTAACGGGCAAACCGTCGAAAATTATCTTCGGGAAACTTTGAAGAACGCACAGGGTGAAATTGTACAACATGGCGCTGCTTTAGGTCTTGGGATCGCCGGAATGGGCGGACGCAACTCCAGTGCATACGATGATCTGAAGGAGACGCTCTTCTCGGACTCGGCTGTTGCCGGTGAGGCCGCCGGATATGCTATGGGCCTCGTAATGTTGGGCTCTGCCAATCAAACTTGTGCCGAAGAGATGATCACTTATGCCCGGGAGACTCAACACGAGAAAATCATCCGTGGCTTGGCCATGGCCCTTGCCTTTGTATTCTATGGTCGACAAGAGGAGGCTGACGAGACCATTCAATCGTTGCTGGCAGAAAAGGTAATTAGTTCCTATCTTTTAGTTACATATCCCCGACACAATCTGGACAGGATCCCATCTTGCGTTACGGCGGTGTGTACACGCTCGCCCTCGCGTACGCCGGAACGTCAAACAATGACGCTGTTCGTCAATTACTGCACATCGCTGTTTCAGACACGTCAGATGATGTGCGGAGAGCAGCTGTCACGTCACTTGCGTTCCTCCTGTTCAAGAACCCTGGTCAAGTCCCTCGGATAGTTCAGCTTCTTAGCGAGAGCTACAATCCTCATGTCAGATGCGGAGCTACTCTCGCGCTTGGCATCGCGTGTGCAGGCACTGGTATGCAGGTGAATTGGGTTTGGATGGTTTGAAATTCCAACGCTGAGCACCACGCAGGATGCCGTCGAGATTCTTGAACCAATGACCAAGGACGGGGTGGACTTTGTTCGCCAAGGGGCATTTATTGCTCTTGGTATGATCCTCGTACAACAATCCGAAGCATCGTCACCATCCATGTCGTCCACGCGCGCACTTTATACTAAGATTATTTCGGACAAGCACGAGGATCCGATGGCGCGCTTTGGTGCCGTCCTTGGCCAAGGGTTTATCGATGCAGGGGGTCGCAACGTGACCATTAGTCTGCAAAGCCGAGCGGGCAGTCGGAATACAAATGCCATCGTCGGCATGGCGCTGTTCTGTCAGTTCTGGTATTGGTACCCTCTCGCACACTGCGCTTGCCTTGCGTTTGAGCCTACGGCAATCATTGGGCTGAACGAAGACCTGAAGGTTGGTTCATTGTTTATAGCATTTGCGGACGCCAACCCGCTTGCAGGTGCCCAAATTTGAGTTCGTCTCGAACGCCCGGCCAAGTCTATTTGCTTATCCAGTGCCTGCAACACCTCCGAAGAGGGAGACAGTGGCGAAGATGGCCACTGCAGTGCTGTCGACGACGGCCAAGGTGAAGGCAAGAGAAAAACGAAAAGCGGCTGCAGATTCGGACGCAATGGAGACGGTGAGGCGGGTGACCAGTTGGTAATTCAGTATTGTTGACTGTTTTCACAGGACGAGAAGGTAGATTCAAAGAAAGACGGAGACGTCGAGATGAAGACGGAGGAGGCGGCTGCCAATGGAACGGACGAATCCAAAGCTGTTTCGACGAAGCGCAAAGCGGAGCCCAGCTTCGAAAGGGTTGAAAACTTGTCGCGCGTGACGCCGGCGCAGTTGAACTACATCAGCTTCCCTCCGGACGGACGGTATCAACCTGTCCGACCTGTGTCACTTTATACAGCGGCCGCAAGAGCGAGAGCCACGTTTGGCGGGGTGGGCAAAAAAGGGAATGGGCTTTCTGGCCTGACGGCAGAGAGATATGCAGGTGGTGGTGGGATTTTAATATTGGTTGACGAGCGGCCGGATGAGGCGGCCGAGCTGATTGACCTTTCTCCGCCTGTCGTTGAAACGGCAAACGGAAGTGCGGTGCCCAGTGGTCATGAGTCGACCGAGCGGAACTTCCACATTGCGGTGGGCGAGGGTACAGGTGACGCTGAGCCGCCCGCGTCGTTTGAGGTGAGTGGGCCTGGCTGATGGAGGGTAGACAGTGACTGACTGTGGTGCACGAACAGTACGAGTTCGAGGACGAGGAGTAGGAAGAACAATATACATACAGTACTTTGTAGTGTATAAGGAACACTCTATTAGTGTGACATTTTGTGACGTCACGGATTGTGACAAGGGGTGGGGTGATAAGACGATGGATGGAAGTTGAAACCAAACCTTGTTCGAGGCAAAGAACGCGACTTCCTCCTCCTACTCGTCCCCACAAATGGAGTCTCGCACAATGGATCATCGCAGGGCCGGTAAGTATTTCTTCTCTCCTTCCTTAATCACACTCAGTCGACGCGCGTCTCCCCGCACAGCATACAAAAATAAGGGCGGCCTCAAGCAGGACGATCTTCGGCGCCGTCGCGAAGAACAGCAAGTTGAGATCAGACGGCAGAAACGCGAGGAGAACATCGCAAAGAGGAGAAACTTCCTCCCCACCTCCGCCGCCGATTCAGATGAGGAGGCCACAGGCAGAGACTGGGAGCCACCAGTATGAGATGCCTCCCTCGCGAGTGGCATCTTGCGCTGACACATTCGCAGCTCGCAGAAGAGATGATCTCGGGCGTCTTCTCGGATGACGCCGATCGTCAGCTAGACGCGACCACAAAGTTCCGCAAGCTGCTCTCAAAGGAGAAGAACCCACCTATCGAAAAAGTCATCGAGTGTG
This sequence comes from Leccinum longicurvipes, assembly GCA_038093135.1. NCBI lineage: Eukaryota > Fungi > Basidiomycota > Agaricomycetes > Boletales > Boletaceae > Leccinum > Leccinum longicurvipes. Next base: position 9,148 of record JBBPRP010000541.1, read on the forward strand.
GCGTCGTTCCTCGCTTTGTCGAGTTCCTCCGCACCGGCCAGTCCATGCTCCAGGTAATAGATCCCCCTTTCGTCATCTACGCAGTCCGCTGAGCTCGCTGCAGTTCGAAGCAGCCTGGGCCCTCACCAACATTGCATCCGGAACTGCAGAGCACACCCAAGTCGTCATAAACGCTGGTGCCGTTCCCGAATTCATCAATCTTTTGTCATCCCCCGTGCTCGATGTTCGCGAGCAAGCTGTCTGGGCCCTCGGGAACATTGCTGGTGACAGCCCACAGTGTAGAGACTACGTTTTGCAACAGGGCGCCTTGCGTCCCTTGTTGACCCTCTTGAGCGAAAATCACAAATTGAGCATGCTCAGAAATGCTACCTGGACCTTGAGCAATTTCTGCAGAGGAAAGAACCCTCAACCAGAATGGGAACTGGTAAACGCCTTGCTCTCTGTTCTTCGTTCCTTTCTGACCTCTAGAATAGATCTCACCTGCGTTGACAGTCCTGACCAAGTTGATCTACTCGATGGACGATGAAATCTTGATCGATGCCTGCTGGGCCATTTCTTATCTCTCCGATGGCTCCAATGACAAGATTCAAGCCGTGATCGAGTCTGCGGTCTGTAGGAGATTGGTGGACTTGCTCATGCACAGTTCGACCGCGGTCCAGACGCCCGCTCTCCGCTCCATCGGAAATATCGTCACCGGAGACGATCTTCAGACTCAAGTGGTTATTGCTTCCGGTGCCCTCCCTGCCCTTCTCTCGCTTCTGTCGTCGCCAAAGGAGGGAATCAGGAAAGAAGCTTGTTGGACTATCTCAAACATCACTGCTGGATCACCTCCCCAGATCCAGGCCGTCATCGACGCCAATATTATCCCTCCCCTCATCAATATCCTTCAAAATGCTGATTTCAAGACTCGAAAGGAAGCTTGCTGGGCGATTTCCAATGCGACCTCGGGAGGTCTGCACGAGCCTTCCCAGATTCGTTATCTCGTCTCTCAAGGTTGCATCAAGCCTCTCTGCGACCTTCTTACGATGATGGATAACAAGATCATCCAAGTTGCCCTTGACGGTCTCGACAACATTCTCAAGGTTGGCGAGGCCGACAAGCAGCAAGCCGGCCCAGGAGCTGCGAATCAGTATGCCCTGTATGTGGAGGAAGCGGGTGGCATGGTCACCATCCACAACCTTCAGTCACACGACAACCTGGAGATCTACAAGAAGGCGTTCAACATTATGGACAAGTATTTCCCTGACGAGGAAGAGGTGGATGCCGCTATCAGCGCGCCGGCCGTCGATGCTTCCGGTGCTTATGCAGTATGTGTGCTTCCTATCGTCTGTGATCCGCGCAGCTCACTGACCATCCATCTAGTTCCACTCCGATATCAGTGCACCGCAAGGAGGCTTCAGCTTTGCACAACAGTGACCGGATTCCTTTGGATCTGTGGCGACGAAGGAAAACATGTCGTCGCTGTTCTTTCTTTACCCAGCCATCATTTCATGAACCATGTAGTGCCCTCATTGAGGCTATCCAGATCGAGCTAGTTCTTTCTTTTTTGCACGACACGACCAAGGCTTTCTTTTTTCCATTTTGCTTCATGTTGAACATCGTAGGAAGGCCGCTTGATATGTGTATCAGCATGCGTCTAACGGACGCTAGGTAACCCACACGAGCAGGTGGATTTATGGTCCAGGAATGTTATCATAGTGGGGGTGATAATTGCGTAGCGGTGTAGAGGAGGTAAATAGAAATGTACAAAATCGCTGCATTCTGTGACCAATTGATTTCGGCCTGTACTACGACTCGCTGCCTCACTGATGGCTTCTCAAATCCTCCCTCTGGGTAAGTCCGTTAGTTGATATCGCGCGTCGTGCGTAAATGATGGATGTTTGCCACAGAGCTTATCGACAGATGTATTGGATCACGGATCTGGGTGATCATGAAAAGTGACCGCGAGTTCACTGGGAGGCTCTTGGGCTTTGACGATTTCGTCAGTGAGTCGGTTTTTACTATCTCGTCATCAAACGCAAACGTTCTGGTTTGACTGCTAGACATGGTCCTGGAAGACGTGACGGAACAGTGCGTGTGCAACGACTACCTGGTAGCTCGCCCTCAACTTTGATTGCCTTTCCAGCGAGAACACACCACAAGGCCAGAAGACGACACACCTTGCCCAGACGCTGCTCAACGGCAACAATATCTGCATGGTAGGTCCTTGTGTCCACTTGCATCGGACGTCGACCAAACGCACACTGTCCACAGTTGATACCGGGGAGTGCTGGTCCCGGGGATTCGTGACGTAGTACTACTACCAAAACTATGTTGACCAAATAATGATACACACATGCCTTGGGGGGCTCGAAATTTATTTTGTACTACATAGATACATATTCCTTTCGACGATATGCCCGTTCGCATTCGAATGGCCATGCATGGCCGCAGGCACAACAAGATTTTCCACCTCGTCGCCATAGACCAGCGCAAACGTCGCGACGCCAAGCCGGCAGAGCTCCTGGGTATATATAACCCCGCCCTCCAATCGGGCGCGACGCACAAGACGGTCCAGTGGAGCGTAGACAGGATAAAGTACTGGCTGGGAGTCGGCGCTATGCCCAGCAAGTCTGCGGTCCGGCTGTTGGAATGGGTGAGCGCGTGTTCTCCTGTGTCTCTGCGTTCTGGCTGAGAAATGTCTCAGGGAGGGATCATACTCCCAGATTCGAAATATCATCCCAAAGCGCTTGGACCACGGACGACCTCCGAAGCTACTTCCGTGGATCCTTCTCCCTCCACCCCGCCGTCATCGACCACGTCGTGACCCCAGTACTCGTACACCCAGCCGATTGGACGTTTTATTACCCGTCCATTTATTGTTACGCTACAAGTTCCACACGCACTATACGTATCTCCGACTACCACACAAACGCTGTTACGCACTAGTAACGTAGCTTGGACGACGTCTGTAAAAAGGCACAGATCTCATCATGCCCAGCAATTCGTGCTAGTTCCATTCCCGTCAGGTCATCAGGATCCTGAGGAAAAGAAAGGGAAAAGTTACAAGGCAGCTCTGCGTTTCGTATCTAGCGAGAGACATACCTTGATCGACGCGACCGCGCCGTGCTTGATGAGTACTTGGACCGCTGCCAGGTTGCCTCTGTCGCATGCCAGGTGTAGTGGGGTATAGCCCTGTAAAGGAGCGTCATCTAAGGCGTGATCTCGGTGGATGGGGTCAGCCGTACATATCTGTCGCGCTTGTCGAGGTCCACAAAGGGGTCGTCGATGAGGGCCCGAGCGATCCTGTCCGCTTCTCCTCGAATGGCAAAGGTGTGCAACGACGGCGGCCCTCCCGACAAGTCGTCGCCCAGGGCGGCGGCAGCGGGCATGGCACTGACGGATCCGCCCATCCCACTTTTACTTTGCGCGGATGCCGAGCGTGATACGCTCATCCCCAGGTCGTCGTCCCATACTTCCCCTTCTTCCTTCGCTATTTCGCGGCCTGGGACCCACCCGAAATCCCGAGCGATGTCGAGGTACCTTTTCTCGGCGTCCGCTCCACGGCCGGCGTACGTTTTTCCAACATTGTTCCATGCGTCCCATTTGGCGCGGCCCGTCAAGTCGAACAGCGATGGGCGCGGATCTGGAGGCACCGGCAAGACGGTGAGATGCTTGTACAAGCCGTATAGCTGTCAACATGCCAACATCCGGGCGGCGGTCAGGTCAGGAAGCTTGTCATTAACGAACACGCTCGACCTCAAGCTTCATCACAGTCGACACCCTCGAAAGGAATGGGGCGGTGGACAAGTAGGTCGCCGCTTCGAGGAGAGCTGGCGATGGCGCATATTCCATGGTCGACGTAGAGAGGATATGTTCTATCTAATTACTTAAGCAATCTAGTTCACCAGACGTAAAATAAAATGGTATCTAAGCGAGACCAGCAGCTTTCATCGCCTGCGCAACGTGTCAGTATGTCAACAAGGGAAAACTACGCTCAACTGACCTCGAGCATGGATACGCCAATCGCCGCAGGACTGTTAGTGACGATCACGCCAGCCTTCTCCAGCGCGGCAACCTTGTCCGATGCAGCACCTTGTCACAGTGC
>JBBPRP010000542.1:0-13210 GCA_038093135.1 Leccinum longicurvipes
GAACCTGCGTGGGGGTGGTGTGGGTCGGGTGGATGGGGGGGGTGCTGGGGTGTTGGTACGGGGAAACGCCGGGGGAAGAGGATAGACTGGGGAGGTGCGTTGGAGGGGGGAAAGCAGAAGAGTCGGAGGAAGGATTGAGAAGTTGGCTGATGGAAGTACGCTTATCGTGCATGCCATTCATCGCTGTTGTACACGATGAGTACGACTCACTCTGCGACGAGGAGACGAGGCACGGAGAATTGGGAGGGGAGCGAGGACGGGCAGGGAAATGAGCAGTTTGAGACGCCCACTCGCGGAGTAACCTCATCAAAGCGGAGTGAACCACTCATCTCTCCGTCAGACTCCGACCTTAATCTAACCATCATCGGCAATCCGGCAATCCGGCATTCCACCCGGCACATTCAACCGCGAACCTATCCTCCCACCCATCCTCGTCCCTCACTCATCGATTCGTTATCGCACAGAACTAGTGTCCCACAGTGTCCATTGTTCCAGCTATCCCACATACAAAAAGAAAAGAAACGAAAAGAAAAGAAAAGAAAAACCGAGTGTGAATAGACATAGACATGATAAAACCCCAATATCAGGACGACATAAACCCCAGAATGAAACTGATGAATAAAACTAGCACAATGTTCCATCGCGAACCTAGAATATTTTGCGCAAGACCCCGGCGACCTTCAGATTTAAAGGTGTAAACAGCGATTTGATCATCCAGACAAGCTTTCCGAAGGTCGCCCACCACCGTCAATGGGTCTCACCTGGCTCATTACCCCCCGGAGGTATCTCAACGTCGGCCGCCGCGGTTGGGATGCATTCCTTCGGTTCTATGACAACCTTGATGGGTGTCATTTCCCACGGAATACTGGACACTCACCCGACCCCGGAGTCACACCATCGGTATCGGAACTTAATCGCCAACCACGTGATCGTTTATCTGCATCATCTGGCTCGGGCCCAATCAGCGACCTGCGACACCGAACAAACCGGACTGTCTGCACCTGTGATCGTAGATGCCTCCACCACCGGACCTGACAAATGATAAGCAAACGTTGCTCAATCAGCACATGCATTGGGATCTTTACTCAATGTCGTTGCTCCTTCGTGCTTGTTGATTGAATCCATTTCGCTGTTCGTCGATGATGTTGAAGAATTTTCGCTAAGTTTTAGTAACACATCCAGCTTCTCCGATGGGGAATGCACGCTCGCGGACGTGACGAGCGATACGCCTTCCTGCTGCACTTCTGCCTTTCCGATCGACGACGAACGGCTCGGAGAGTGATTCATTGGCGTGGCCCTCCCTTCAGGTACGTGCAAGCGGCGGGCAACAGCTTGGGCTTGAGTGTTTTGCTCCGCAGAAATCGACTTGGCCGCTTCAGGGCGCAAATCAGCCCACATTTGCAGCGCTTTGATCGAGCCCCATTCGATGATCTTGTTGTTGAGCCATTGCAACGATACAGGCTTCGTCAGAAAGTCATTGCATCCCGCCGCCAGCGCAGCAACTCGATCGCTCTGAAGAGAAGATGCCGTCAGTGCGACGATGATGACAGAGCAGCGATAGGGTGATGATGTTGAGGTACGCGACTCGGACGAGGGTGCATCAGAAGGTGTGCGGGCACTGCTGTCAGACTGAGGGGTCGAGGGAGCGAATGCAGCATTTTCAAGCTGGCGTATCTCCTTGGTCGCTTGGATTCCATCCATGACAGGCATTTGAATGTCCATCTGTAGCATCGTCAGAGAACCGTAGCACTGATTTCTTTCGGGCGCACCAAAATAAGATGGAAACCACCACTACGCCATTTTTGTACCGCTTCCTCTCCGTTCTTTGCCACATCGTACTTGATTTTCTTTTTCCGCATGAATGTGGACAGGATTGTCTGATTGATTGGGTTATCTTGGTGGGCAGATCAGCAGAGCTCTCAACGAGAGTCAACTTACATACCATCAACAATGAGGACGCTGATCGGCGGAATAATGTTTGTGTCGACCGGCCCCTTCCCCCCCTTTGTAGGTGTGGCAGCTGGTGTTGAAGGCTTCTGATCTTGTACTCGCCTGGAGGGTCGTCTCGTAAATGTACTTGGAGGCGGATCGGGAGAGCTAGGTGACCCTGGTGGCGATGACGTCTTCCTCGCATCCCCTGGGTTCCCTTTCCACGCCGGAAGCGGGGGACCAACGTCGTCGGTCAATACCGATGGCTTCCGAACCTTCCCTTTAGCCGTAGAACTTGCTGATGAAGTCTGGACATCACCCGATAATGAATCCTGGCGATGTGGCGCGGGCGTACTGGAGCCCTGAGTATGAAGTGCGGAAAACGAAAAAACCTGCTGAGCTGGGCTCTTGTCCTCGCTGCTTGACGGTCGACGGGAAGCTGGTCGACGCATCCTGTCGGGTGCAGTCATGAGGAACGGCGCCTTCGGCATCTCAATAGAGCCAACTATCCCAGGAGACTTCGACCCTTTGGCTCTCGGTTGAAACATGATACCCGTCGGTTGACCATCTGGACTAGAGATCACTAACCCAGAAGCGGGCGACACGCCCAACTTCACAGAACCGTCAGGGAAGTACTCCGCAGTTTCCGAAATGGCAAGCGGAGAGGGTGGGTGTAATGCATGCGGTTCGCTCATCACTTCCCTCGGCGACTTGACAGCACGATCGGAGGCCCCACGTGAAGAGTAAACGGGTCGCGAGGGTGGAGATTTGGGTATTTGTCCGTGGCTGTAAAAAGGTGGACCGTGGATCCCTGGAACCATCGGGGTGCTTGCAATAGGGGCAAAGAGTGGATCGACGACAGGCTTCGTCATAGCGGTGTGGAGGGCGGTCAAGAACCGACGCGGTCCCGCTGGCTTTGGGATAATCATGATGTCCAGAGGCGGCTTGATGAATGCGTCTGCCGAAAGAGCAAGGTCCGTTTGAACGATGTCCTTGACAACCTTGTAGTTTGCCAAGCTAGTGAAATATATGATGACATGCGGAGACGTTGTTTGCGTGCCAGAGGATGAACCATATCCTAAAGCTCTGGCTATCTGAGGGGAGGACTTGGGTCGGTGATGCGCGGCTAGTGATGGCCGTTTGCCCCGTGAGTGTACGGCAAATGGAAAAGGCTGTTGCTCAGCACGCTCTTTTTGTATCCTCTCACGCAAGACTGACACGTCGTCATCGATGAAAATGAAAGTCCCTGAAGACGAGACTCGAGAAGACCCATTGGCCACCATACTGGAATTTTCGTGGGGAATAGGGTCAGGAGAACTTCCGAGACGAGGCTTGACCGACTGTGAATTTGCTCCAGAGTTGCTGTCGGAGGACGAAGCCTTCTCAGACACGCCTTGATGACCATCCGGTTCAGATTCTGGAGAGACATGGCTGACGTCCATACCCCACGCCGTGAGATAGCTTGTCAAATGGTGTGCGAATGCACTACTCTCCTTCGCGTACAAGGTAGCCTTCTTGCCCCGAAGCATCTCGGAAAACTGAACCAACTCCTCAAGGGTAGGTTCTTTGGTTATGCGAGCCCCACAGATTAGCGGTGAACTATACTCTACAACGGGCGTGGCTTTAGCAGCGATGGCGGCAGCGGACCCAGCTTCCAAAGGGAACACTATTTCGCATGCTCGACCTGAATACGACTCCCGTGCAGGCAGATCGCAAGTAAAGGAAGCACCTGTGCGTAAACACAGCCGTCGTAACAAGGGGGATCCAAAATCGGGCCTGGGCCGGGCCAAGGAAGGATCGGTTGGAGCGACCACGCCGTTCCTCGCCTCCGACTGGATGAAATGATTGATCTGAAATACGCAACTAACCTCCCCATCTTCGACGCTTGACATGTACGAGCCCCTTCTGTATTGATGGCACCTGCTTTCATTCTCGATTGGAGAGTCAGAGGGACCGTCCATGATCGATCTGATAGATAACTCGACGTCGATCGCGTCGCCGGGGAATGTAGTTTGTAAAACTTGGCGAATAACCTTTTAAACCATCAGAACAATGTCATTCGATCTCACCAGACAGTTTCCTCACATGTGTTAGAGTGTTAGAAAGCCCACATTCCTCTCCGCGGACAGCGACGTGTCGCAAGCCTACATCCGCATGGAAAATCACAAGGTCCACACCTCTCTGCGCTGCGCACCCACTCAGCGCGTCGCACACGCCCTGCAACATTTCGCCAACATCAAAGTCGGAATGGGTGATCGGGGCGCGTGTTACGGGTGATGAAACCGGTGCACCACTTTCAATATGCGGATTAGAACGCCCGGACCATGCACACAGTTCAGGCATGTTGGCAGACAAAAAGTTCAGATTCTTCATCGTGGTGAGCACCGCAGACACGGAAGAGGTCGGTACGGACAGAGAGCAGGCAGCGTATTGTTCCTTGGAAGGGTCAAGGACCTGCCCGGGGGATATCTGTAGGAGTGTCTGAACGACCATTTCCACAGCATCTGCCAATTCCAACGAAGCCTCGTAGAGACGCGAGCCGTCAGACGGGTAAGGCATGACGGGGAGACCTGTCAGAAGCGGTAGCATTGCCTGGGGCCTGAGAGGATTTTGAAGGTGCTCGAGCTGGGAGGGTAAAGGTGTTGGGAACGTGCGTGATGGTCGGGGAATATCAGAGCAACCGTCCTGCGGGTTCGGGAGGCCAAACTGCTGGTGGAAACCCCTGCGGTGGTTTGGCGGGGCGTCATAATCATCGGAGAGTTCTGCCTGGGAGAGCTTATCGATGGACGAAAACTCCCTTTCCGAGAGATCCGAGTCTGCTTCAGAGGATGTGAGGACAGCGGATCGTTCGACGGGATGGCCAAGGGGCGACTGAATGGGAGGAGAGGGTTCCGCAGGCCAGGTCACGGCGAACTTGCTTGGACAGACCAGGTCTGGTGAGAGCGCAGGGTCGTCATGTGAGAGAGGATGACGAGGAGTAAAGACCTGTTTTGCAGCCCCGGTCATGGCAGGTCAACAGACTCGGGGTACGGTGGTGACACTCCTGACCACGCAGCGATTACGAGGAGTATAAGAGGGTGTGCGAGAGAAAGAAAAAGGAAAAGCCTCGCCAGGAGACGAGTATCTGTCGTTCGGAACTTTGAGGAGGGTTGCCGTGCTTGACTAAAACCCTCGATCGATGCCCAACTTGAAATGAAGCCAATGTCACTCCCTGTCACAACAAGCTCAGCGTGCCGGTCTCCTCATGGCAAATGCAAGCGACCACTGTAGATTTCATAAAAAACAACTCGTAAAAAATGTTACAGTCTCTCGAAATACTATGCTGTTAAAGTAAGATATCAATAGGTCAGCTCAACATCCCCCTCTGCAACCAAGTCCATGTCGTGATAGCTAACTTTCTTGCCTGCCGCAGCCCGTGGGTCCTCCTTGGCGTCAGGCGGAGGGGGTGGCGGAGGCACACCGCCCGTTCCTTGCCGGCGACCGCCTTTTCGACCATTTGCTTCATGGCCACCGAGAGGAGCTTCCAATGCCATGACGGGCTTAGCAGGCAGACCAGCAGCCGCGGGAACCGTAATCTCCATCGGCTGATCAAAGCCGGGTGCATAACCACTTATGCGATCACTCAAACGACGTGCTGTGGTGGCTTCATCTCTCCGCGGAGGCGGTGGGGCGGGGAAAGAACCAGGCGGATATTGATAACTGTAAGGGTCCCAATAACCGCCGCCCATGTAAGGCGGTGGTGCGGGTACATATGCCGTAGGGTGACCACCATAGAACAGATGAGGACGGCCATACTCGGCAATGTAAACACTCGGGCCCTGAATACCATACGCCTGCGGAGGTGCTTGATTGTTGCCTGTCACAGGCGGAGGGTGCGTGAAAGGCTGGATCCTGTGAGGGTCTAGTGCGAAATTGTTGAAATACGGAATCTGCCGGAGGTCAATACGTTCCTTTTAGTCAGGAGGGTGTTCTTACCTCATCCAGCTGCTTGACAAGTTCAGGGTGCTTGTTGGCAATGTGCTTCTCGACAAAGGAGGTGGCCTTGAACAGCTTTTGGCACGTTTTGCATCTGAAACGACCCTCGTCTTCTTGTTTGATGAACGGTTCGACTGCCTTAGAAAGTTCTCTGCCGGGATATGAACACGGAGCCGTTGTTAGTGCCGAAATAGTAAACGCTTACTCGTCGTAACTCTTCCCCCCGTAGTCACGGGGGTCCACGCCGTCCTTGTTGATAAGGAGAGCGATCTTCGTATCAAACCATTCTAACCAACGCTCGTCTATAAGGCTTGGTTGTGAGTTATGAATGTCCATGTGTTGCGGTGCATACCATTTCTCTTCCAGTCTCTGACTTCAGCGGGCTTCGTTGCTGCGTTGTCGGCCTCCTTCTCTTCGTCCTTTTCCTTCTTGTCCTTCTCGGTTTTCTCGGTTTCAGCTGCTTTGACCTCCTCGAGCAGTGACTTCGACAGGGGCTTCCTCACGTGCTTCAGGCACTTACGCTGTAATTCTTCTAGATGATCGGTAACAACAGCGCAGTAGTAGCAGGTGTGATACGCTGCGCGCAGGTAGGCAATATACAAATCCAAAGAAATCACCGCCTTGGAAAAGTCAGCATGAAGAAGTTTCGTGGTACGGGCATAGACTCTGCTCACCTTCCTCGCCTCCATCACCTTATCATCAACACCTTGTTCATGCAACTCCCCCGTGATTTTTTCAATTCGCCGCTCAACCGCTTTAGAACCAGCTTCACATAGCACTGGATCCTCCTCATTGTCTACTTGCGCTCCGACGTCCTCGGGCCTCGCACCGCCGTTCATTTCCATACCGTCGTCGCCTGTGGAAAAGGCCGAAGATTTATACAACGTGGCACATTGGACCTCTAAGATCGACGCCAGAATCTTCACATTCACGAGGTCCTTTTCGATGCGGTCTGGCCTACTTGCGACTTCAGGGACGTAGCGAATACGATTGACAAAGGGTTTCGTGTTATGTGACACGTGTAGTTTAAACCCTTCAATCTGCAACGCCGTATAAACTGAGGGTGCCCAAGAACGGCTGGCTTCAAACGACGGACCTTTTTGTCTGTCAGCTCAGTCATCACGGCAGTCATGTCGGCGTCGTCAAGAAATTTGATCCAACCAGCACGGTAGAAATTGCGTTTCTGGAGTGGATCGCCCAAAGCCAGATACATGAACCCCGGGATCTTGCCGCAAGCCTGCAAAGTAAATTTAAAAAATTGTACGAAAGGCAGTGTTGCGTTAAACACACCTCCTCAAGCTTGAGTCGACCAATATCCGGAGGAATGGTACGTATCATCACTTGATTACCCTCAGGGGGGACAGATATTTCTTCACCACGGTTGTTCCGCTTGTGTTCAGTAGCCCCTTTCCCATTCTCAGCCCGGCCCGTATCATGGTCGCCAGCATCTTCCTCTGCGTCCATGGTGAACTGCATGTCATCGTCCGTGGCATTCTTGACTTCCTCGACGGGAGGCACGCTCTCGCCCACATCAGCCGATGTTGTAGAGTCCTTGTGTTGTGCACTAGTATCCGACTCAGGCTCATTCAGATCGGGATCAAATTTTCCCAACTCCAAGTCCTGAAGAAAAGTGTTCAAACGGCTTTTCCACCCATCTCTTCTAACCCGTTGACGGAGCGCTGAAAACTCGGGTGCTGGATCATATTTCTCTGCAAACCAAGGTGACTTCCTGTGATGGTCAAACATCGTTTGCAACTACAATACAAATACGAGAATTCAGTCAAATCAATATCCAAAGTCATTGTTGGGAAAGGCATCTGAACTGCAGCTGACGGGAGGGGTAAAAAGGTACGAACCTGACTAGCCATGAATTCCTTCTTATACTTTTCCCAGCGAGTACGAATACCATTGCGGGGCTTGGAGCCATCGCCTGCTTCCTGCTCTGCAGCTTTGTCGGCATTGTCTTCCTCAGTGGCTTGTTGTGGGAAATAATACCGAAACCACTCTGCATACTGTTTCAATGTAGCAGGATGATCCATGGTACGCGGGTCGACCGGTGCTCGTCGTGATGGAGGGGGTGGCTGAGAGGGGTACGGCGCAGGGAATTGCCCACGAGGAGATCTATAACCGTAGTTACGAGAGTGAGCATCTGTAAGGAAGCATTATCAAACTTGAAGTAAGAATTGATGTCAGACAATATACCATAGTCGTCACCATATCGAGGGCGCGGGTCATAGCGTTCTCGGTCGTAAGGCGACATGGAACGACGACGTTTGCGGTCTGCAAGAGGATAAGACAACGAAAAGTGACCGATAAATTCGGGACATACTTTCATCAGGAGGGGGACTACGGCTCCTCCCGCGTCTGGAATTGTCGTATGGAACACGATCCCTCTCGTAGTCTGGCCATGGTCGTTCTCTGTCGAAACCATCCCATGTGCCACGGTAGTCCGGGGCGTAGGAATCAGGATACGGTGGCCTCGGAGGAAAGGCACCCCTTGGAGAGCGTGAACGAGAACGCCGTGGAGGTGGGTAAGCGGAAGCAGACCAAGAAGACATAAGTGTTATGTCAAGAGTGATGAGCTGAGAGAGGAATCAGAGACTTAGTCCATGGGTCGAGAAGAAGAACGAGGAGAAGAGGGAGAGGATGAAGAGGAGAGAGCGCTTGTATTCATGACGAGGAGAATAAGACAGACCTCTTGGATCGCGACACTGCTTTGCTTTGAGGCTGTCGACGCAGCGTTGGTGAACAATGTGCGCGCGATACAAGAAACTCTCAGCCCAACTACGCTCACGTTTCCCCTCCGAACTTATTCTCCGACTCAATCTGACATTAAAAAATATCGCGGCACCTCGGCACGGAAAGGAGCGTCAATTAGAATTAGAATATACTACCCAACACGTTTTCCATCTCTCCAGCTTCTACTACGCTCTTTGCCCGTTTTGTCTGTTTCTCCTCTTCTTCGTCGTCACCCCGTCGCTTGAGTTCGACTGGCCCTTGTCCCTTTTCTTTTCGTTTTTCGTTTCGCTTGTTCAGTATCCGTGCGAGCTCGACGTTCTTGAGATATTCGCGCTGCTCTGATTTCGACTGCGTGAGCTCAACTCGCAGCTTGGCTGCATGCACAGCGGCTTCGTGGGCTGTTCGATGCGTTCAGTGATGGTATGAATTAGATCGCTCGTTTTCTTACCTATCTGTTCCGTCAACATATTCCACTTGAATTTCGGGAGATATTTCATTGTCCACACGTCGTCCCGCCATCGTGACCCTTTCTTTCCTCCGATTGGCTGAGCATTGAGCATTTCTGCGACAGATCTGGCGACTCGCTTATCCTTGAATTCTACCCAGCCCTCGACAAAGTGGGGCTTCTTTGTAGTAGTGTACTTCCGTCTCAAGTACGCAGCTTTCGCATCTAGAACAAGTCTCGAGTAGACGTCGAGAACAAGAAACGAACTATCCCACCTTCCTGCTGTAGATACACCCTTCCCACTTCTCCATATTGAGATAATAGGTGACGAACCTTGGCAGGCTGCATGCCTGGCGGTATGCGTGAAATGTATATAACTCCAGAACGTGCTTGGGCAGCGTTGAAAGTCGCAAGAGTCTCGGGGCTGAGAGGCTTGAGTGTTTTTTCACAAAGGGCGGGGCCTGCATATCCCTCGGCATCCATCAGAACATCGACGTCCCGTGCATGACCGTCCTCTTGAATCGCATCTGAGTGGGTGGAGCTGTGACTGGGATTCCTGCCCTCGTCACCCGTATCCGGTTCGGTTGAGTGTGATCGCAGGGTTGGAGAAGTTCGCGAATCCTTTGTGCGAGATCTTCCAGTCTGGTGCACAGACGTGGGTTTCGTCATGGTTTCTTGAGAGTGAAGCGGCGGATGTAATGATTCGCCTCTGCTAGATGCCAAATTTGGAATTGCTCCTATCTACTATGTAGCATTGAAACAAATTTGAACTATTACTTATGTTATGCAAGTGGTGCTTGATAATCTGCCATGCTACTAATACACAGATCAACATATCGAATGCATCGAATCACAAGAGACGCCTCTCTAAAAACGATGAAGTCAGAAATCGTAAAGCTTAACTAGATCTAGACATACAGGGTCTCTCGTTCAGGAAAGCATCGAGTTCATCGTCAAGTTCTTTCTGAGTTTTCTGTGGTCGAGGGTTCCTTCGCCCTCCACCCTTACCCCGCCGGAAGTCACCTTGCTGATCTCCATCATGCAACCAACGCCCATCAGAGAACCTAGATGTCAAAGCATCGCGCGGAACAGAGGAGATGCGGCGCCTCAGATTGACACCAGAGTCTAGCGAAGAGGTGTCCTCCGCTGGCGACCCACTCTCGGATAAGTGATCCTGGTCATGCAGCATTGTCGGTGGTGGAGAACGTGAAGTTCGCCTCTCGCGCCCGAGAAAAGCGTCCAATTCATCATCGAGTTTTGAAGCGTCCAACAGTGATCTTTCATCTCGCCTCCGCTTTTGTGGCACATCACCATCCTTCCCCGCACCCGACCCATATTTTTTGTAAAATTCGCTCTCCTTCCTGGCATCCTTTTTCTTCACATCATCGTGTTTTGCCCACCTCATCCTTATAGTACCCCTCAGCCCTTCCCCCTGCCCAAGACTTTTACTTATTCTGTCCTCTGGGAGCCAAAGAGTGACAGGAATTGCTTTCGCAGTTACAAAGCCGTCTTCGTCCATATCTTCTGTTACTGTTTTTCGAAGGAAGCGATGTGCGGCGCGTGCCAGCGCGTTTGATTCGAATACCAGGATGCAACTGCTATCGTTCACCCATTCTAGGCCAATAGGTTGCGCGTCAAAATGTGTGACATAAACGAATATGCGTGCTGTTGGAAGGTGGGAGATAGGTACACCGGTGAGAAAGAGGGCATTAGCTCTCAGCGCGGAGTCTGACGTATCGAGATTCAGTTAGATGCAACGTTCACTTTATTAGAGACCACACCTTCATCCATATCCACGTCTTCATCTTCCTCAGCGTCAGGACGTTTCCGCTTCGCGGGAAGAAATCTGCAGCATCAGGCTGCTGCTCTCCGGTTGAATATTGGCATGCAACTCAGCGCACCTTTGCAGTTCTCGTCTGTGTAGAGTCGGAAAGTAGGTAGACCTTAGCGCTACCAATACGATCCAGTAATGCTGATGTCGCTGGCTGTGGGTTCTCGTTTGATGGAGAGACTGGCACCTCCAAGACGTCCTCGTTAGAAAGTACAGTATCGTATGAAGGTGATAGAGCCTCTTCAAGCAAATCACCAGCCACGAGACTGTCCATGAGAGCTGAGTTTCTAGGGAAGAGTCGTGATGAAAGAGGGATTATGACTGAGTGCCAGTGAATATGTAGATGGGCACGTGACCTTTTGTAATGAGCCTAAATTTCAAGCTCTCCACTGGCATGGCTGAAGGTGGCCAACCTACCATGGCGGCCCAAACTGAGGAACAAGTAAAGAGTTCGTCCAAAAAGCATCGTAAAGACAAGCGTGAGCCTCTCCATATCCCTCGTGTGCCCTTCTGATTTGAGTTGCGTCAGCATGGGACACCGACGATATTGACCAGTAAGCAGTTTGTCGTCCAAAATTTCTATTTTACCACCACTGACTGACGTTCCCCAGTGTAAGTGCAGCTTGGCCCAGTGCGAGCCGTCGCACTGAAACAGTATCAGTGGAAGATCGACCCTTTCCTGCCAGCAGACAACAAAGGAGGCGTGCTCACCGAAGAATCCTCGTTTGCAACTCTTTTCCCAAAGTACAGAGAAAAGTATTTGAGGGAAGTGTGGAGTGCAATCACCCGAACGCTGGAGTCTCATGTGAGTCTCTTCAAGGCCATCTCGATTACACTCCGCTGCACAGAACATAGGGAATCGCATGTACCCTTGATCTGGTGCATGGTTCCATGTCCGTACGCACGACGCGTAAAACATATGATCCATATATCGTGTTGAAAGCCCGCGACATGATAAAGCTCCTCGCTCGAGGCGTTGCAGTCACTCAAGCGGCGAAAGTCCTACAGGACGACATCGCATGCGACATCATTAAAATAGGGAATCTTGTGCGCAACAAAGAGCGGTTTGTTAAAAGGAGGCAGCGCATCATTGGCCCCGAGGGCAGCACTCTCAAGGTAGCTTTAATGGCATGCTACCATTCTACGTGCTCACAGTAAAAGCATTAGGCAATTGAACTGTTGACGCAGTGCTATGTTTTAGTTCAAGGCAATACAGTTAGCGTCATGGGCCCACACAAGTCGTTGAAGGAGGTGCGACGCATTGTTTTGGATTGTATGAAGAACATACACCCGATATATCAAATAAAGGTTGGTTCATCTGTGCTATATGTTAGCCTTATTGAGCGTTCTTGTAGGAACTTATGATTCGACGAGAGTTGGCCAAAGACCCCAAGCTTGCAAATGAGACGTGGGACCGTTTTCTCCCTCAGTTTCGGAAGCGCCATCTCAAGACGTCTGAGAAGACTCAGCGGAAAAATGAGAAGCTTGCAGCAAAGGAGGAGGCTCGCAGGGAAGCTGGAATTGACCCCATATCGACCAAGAAAGAAAAACAAGCAAAGAAAGCTTATACCCCCTTCCCACCACCCCAACAACCGCGCAAGGTCAATACATTGGCGTATTATTTATTGCGAACCTTCTCAAGTCTTTTGTTTCTTAGGTTGATCTTCAACTCGAGTCGGGAGAGTACTTCCTTAAGCCTCACCAAAAACAAGCACGGGAGGAGGAGCAACGAAAAAAGAAGGTACGTCTGCAATACTCGATTCAGTCCGCCATTGGTGACATGTCGTGTAGCAAGCGGAGGCAATATCCAAACGCCGCGCTGAACGTGCTGAGGCGTTCGTTGCGCCGATCGAAGAAGCAGCACCTACAGTGGAGGAAAAACGGAAGAAACGCAAACATGCGGAAACCGATGATAACCCTGCTGCGGACACGCGAAAGAAACACAAAGCCAAGAAGGTCCACTTTGCCGGAGCTTCGTGACATGAGTGGTGGTGGATTAATTGTTTCGTGTACTCGCTGTATTGAATTGTTGGCCTGTGCATTTCACTCATGATCCCTGCCTGCGTGAGATTGCGGTCCACCGCGCCGCTTACTTCAGCACAAGGAGACCGGCAAAGCCTTGGGGCCCAAACGGAGACCATTTATGATGGCAGGTACCGTGACACTGGATGCATAACCATCCGCCCCTTGTTATCGAACTTCGACCATGGCCCCAGTCGATACCCAATGGATGCCCGTCACCGGTCGCCATAAAGTAACCATTGGCAACTCACTCGGACGAGCTCTCAAAG
>JBBPRP010000543.1:0-13192 GCA_038093135.1 Leccinum longicurvipes
CTTATGGCGCCCGAACGCTGATGAGGACAGTGCGGACCCTTTCTTTGGGCCCTACATATCAATCCTCCCTAGGGATTTCGATAGTCATCCTCTGACATGGTTTGTCTTATCAAAGTTCAGCAAAGCAGACGACCTGCGTGTTTCGTTGCTGAATAGCCTGCCTCCGAGCGTGCTAGCTGCGCTGCATCGCTTGCATACTCGGTTCTGGGAGGATTGGTGCAAAGTGCAAACCCTCCTTGTAAGTCTCTCACCTGATCGATCCGCTATCTTGTCCGAACTCAGTGAGTTGTAGAGAAAGACGCCTTCCATAGCAGCAACGGCACAAATACGATTAAACAGTCTCGAAGCACTTGATGCGGTCCTAGACTTTTTGTGGGCTTGGCTTAACGGTAATACTTACCTTGCATCCTGGTAAATGTGCAAATTTGTCTCCCATAACAGTGAACACCCGGTGCATCTATTACCGTCTGAAACACGCCAGGACGGACCCAGACAATCTTACCATGTGCCCTATTCTCGACTTTGCCAACCATACTCCGGGTCAGGCGAATATGATCCCTAGTATCCCATCAAATGTTGAGATTTGGAATGCTGCTCCCGTTAACTCGATTGGCGACGGACTCAAGTTCATCTCTCCCGACAATGTGAAGATAGAAGAGAATGACGAGATCCTCCTGACTTACGGATTGCATTCGAATAAAACACTGTTCGTGGAATATGGATTCGTGAACCTCTTCTCCGAGAGTGGGCCCTCTCCAAGCGGGGAGGTAGACATACAAGACTTGGTTGAGGAACATGTCTCGACAGACGTACGACTTGGTGAGGCTATCAAAGTTGCACTCATCGCGGAGCGTTATTGGGGGTAAGCGTCTCTCTCTACAGTATTGATCTTGATTAGAAAGCTGTAAAAAGGGATTGGACACTACATTCGACCTCGGACAGTGCACAGCCGTCGTGGCGACTGATCACTGCATTGCGGCTCTACAATTTCGCCATCACCACAGGTACTGTGGACAGGGATACCATTCAGACATGGAGAGATGTTGTCATGGGTATACGACCCAGGGTTTCTTTCGAGAACGAACAGTCCTGGAGGAAGACAGTTGTACTTCTATGCGACATGCTCACAGAGAGGGCCGAGAGAGCTACCTCACTGGGTTCTACACCAGATACCAAGGGAGGAAAGGTCAATTGGACTATTTGGACGTGGGAAAACATTCGATCGTTGTGGAGAGAAGAACTATTCGTCGCAAGGGCCGTGAAGGAGAGTATCTTGAGAGGGGAGGAGTACTAGTTTTAACGTTGAGTCTATTCACTTCGATGTGAGGGCCCGCGAGAATATGAAGGAGAACGTTGATCAAGATACGGGCTGAGCACTGACAGGACCAACCAGTGGCACTCGTGCATCCGAGTCCAATCCTAGTGGAAAGTACGTAGCAAGAAACTACAACAAGATTTGATGACCAAAATACATAACTGCTGTGAAATACTGAATGATTCGGAATAACAATAACGCGGATACTCGGACCTAGTCCGGTCTCCATGTTGTCGGTGATGGTACTGACCACCGTGACTGACGTCATTTCAAGTTGCTGATGGCTTAGTAAGAATTGGACTTACATGCCAGTGATGGTTGTGTGCATGGTGGCTCCATGGAAGTAAGACTTTGAAGCAAACTCAAGAGTGCTCGCTCCCATGGTGGACACAAGGATTCTAGTCACAAGTGCACTTCGGACCCGTGCTTTACTAATACACCTCCGAAGGTTCTCTTCACATTGCAGGCCACAGTACGGACGAGCGATGGAACGGCGTTGACATCATTGGATGATTCCACGCCAGCACTTCGATCGTGACTCGGACATGGCAGTACTTGCTATAAATGCTTTTGCTTTACTTACGCTTCAAGCGATGAATCTTTCTCAAACGGAATGTAAAGTCGAGTGCTTTAGCACAGGACTACGAACACGCTCAAAACCGGCAAAGGAAATGCTGCGCATAACCTATTTTTTATTTTTTATTATTTTCCCTGTGAGCACGGCCACTGAGCTCGGTTAATAATTGCTACAGCGCTCAAGGCAGAGTCTCGCAACTCCTCCGACCAGCCTCATCTCCATCCCACTATCATCTCAGTTAAGCCTCGGCACTCCAGGCTTGGTTGCTCCCTCCAGGATGGCGCTGGAACATTTATTGGCTACTAGAGCGCAACGCATTTTCGTCATTGCAAGTATGTTCGTGTCCATTCACAGCATTTTCTTGCTCATAATTTACAATCGCAAATCCCCCTTCATCATTGCAGTCGTGATTCGTAAGTGGAGACTCCACCAACTATATGGCCGGAATGATGCCAATTTATTTACCAGAGGCCCTATTGGTTATCGCGATGGTTGCATCCACCTTCGGAATCGTGAGTCCCGTTCGTGACCGGGGGCGTCAGACGATAGATGTCTTCTATAGGTGCACACATACCTGGGTGATATTTTTCGTAATGGTCCTGACAAGGTGCTGTGGCATACGTCGTTGTGTTGTTGAATCGTGCTCATTGTTCACTAGACCATATCCTGCTATCTCGCTCTCTTCATCCTGGCCGAGTACTTCTTGCTCCAATCCTGTTTGTGCGCTTGTTTATGTGTATTTTCAGGGTATTTGAACTTTTGGTGGCTTATGATGCGTTGCGGATGAGAAACGTCATTCAACTAATTGGCATCATATGTACTACTCTCCCTTGCATTCTCGGGTTCCATTAGCTGACGACATCCAGTATTCCACGTCGCGCTCCTTGTTTTCTCTGCTCTTCAAGTTTACGAAACGAAGCTGGCGCTTGTGCAAACTTGCACCTTACCACAATGTAACGATGATAACGAGTGGCTCTGGCAAAAGGTGCAAGGCTTCCTTATAGTCGTGCCGTGCATCGTAGCCACGTCATGGATTTTTTTAATCTTCTGGGTCAAACGGCTCTATGAAGAATTTGGGTGAGATTGTTGTTCATACCCGACTTTCTGAGACTTGATGGCGATTTCTAAGATGGGCCATATTTCACGTTGTCGGGGCAAGTCCCAAGTTGAAATGTTAGTGATCTTCGAATCACTGATCTGTGCCATTGACTCGCCATATGTAATGATAGCCATGTACCAGTTTTATCAGATCTTTCTCTGTCTCCTCAAATTCGACTTCTTCTGTTTCGTCGGTGTCACCATGCAGGTACCTCGTTCATGCCTATCTCTTCTCGGCAGATCGTTAACGATGTCCTGACAGCTCCTCATCGTCGTCCTTACTACTGATTCTGTCGAGTTTGGTCTCACCATTACTGCTATCCCTGTAGTCCTTGTGTTGATAGCTGGTTGCGCTTACGCTGTTCGGAATGAAATCAAATGGTGCTGCTGCTTCCCTTCACCGTCTAATTCGTCCACTGATCTGTCTTTAGGATGATGTCGATAGCACTTGTATTGATGTTGCCATGCATGACTTATTGTAGGATCATTTTTTACGTCTTGTGCTAAATGGCTAATTCATGGCCCTTCTCTCTTTTCATTATAGTCGGTCAGTTTATTCTTCAGTTACACCCCCTGCGTCAAACTAACACCGATACATAGTCTATAAGCTGGTCCGCTTCTATCTACCATCCTCCAAGGAAGAATATACCAGTACCCATGTGACCCTTACTGTCTTCAGTCAGTATAATTGTTGTTCCAGTCGACCTCCACCAGTTTACGTGCCTGCAGCGGTTGTCGCGTTCTTACTCTTGTTGACCACCTTTTTGGTCGGTCTCAAATGCTTCCACGACTTCGACAAGGGTTTACTTGACTCCAAGACACATGGTCAGTTCTATAAGCCTGTCCGGCAGCAAGTTTCGAACGTGTTCAAAATGGGTGATTAACTTCTCTTCATTTCCTCCTTTCCCTCAGGTATAGACGAAAATGAACGATACTCATCTTCACCAAACGCTCCAGGGGACATGACCGAGGGGCAATCGGCGTACCTTGCTGGAACACCACTCCGACAGCAGATATCGATCGAATGATTTTTTTCTGGACGGTTAGGCATTTAAGTACAAACTCATCGTAAACGGTTTTATTCCTTTTGGATATATCCTTAGCTCGAGAGCGATGGTTTGCGCCACATTTGCAAATTTCTATGTACATTCATGCCTACTAACGTACGGATGTGGAACCTTTTCTAATTGTCCCGCACTTGTTTGAATTGATACCTCCTTCACTCCTTTCGAGGTGAGCTTAACGAGTTCCCGCAGCACCCTTGTGGATGTCATTGCGACTCACGTACCGGGTCACCCGTATGTATCATATGATCATCACGCCACTTGGAAGGAGCTTTATCATTGTTAGGTAAATGTGACAGTATAACCCTACATAAGATTTACATAAATAAGATATTCATTCGACACCAGCAACTCAGAGATTCTGTGACAGCGCTGCATGTGCGTGGCTACCAAGCGATCCGGCTATTGCTACCCCCGTTTGAACCGCTCGTCTCTCCGACCAGCATCCCCATTTCAGTCAAGTCTTGCTTGCCTCCGACCTATAGGATGGCGCTGGAACACTTATTGGCTACCAGAGCTCATCGCATCTTCGTCTTCACAAGTATGTCCACGTCCACTCACAACACTTTCTTGCTCATAATTTACAGTCGTAAATCCCTCTTCATTGCAGTTGTGATTCGTAAGTGGAGTCTACCAACTCTGGCCCAAACGACGCCAATTTGAAGTTTACCAGAGGCCTTATTGATTATCGCGATGGTTGTGTCCACTTTCGGAACCGTGAGTTTTGCTATAATGTGGGCAGGGGCATCAGACGATAGATATATCTTCCATAGGTGCATACATACCTAGGCGATGTTTTTCGTGACGGTCCTGACAAGGTGCCGTGGCAATTATGCCGTTGAACTGTGCTCATTGTTCACTAGTAGACCATATACTGCTATCTCGCTCTCTTCATCCTGGCCGAGTACCTCTTGCTCCAATCCTGTTTGTGCACTTATTTATGTGTGTTTCCAGGGTATTTGAGCTTTTGGTGGCTTATGATGCATTGCGGATGAGAAATGTCATTCAACTAATTGGCATCATATGTACTACTCCCCTTTAACTCTCGGTTCCATTAGCTGACGGTATCTTCCAGTATTCCACGGCGCGCTCGTCATTTTCTCTACTCTTCAAGTTTATGAAATAAAGGCGGCGCTTGTGCAAACCGACAATAGCGAGTCGCTCTGGCGAAAGGTACAACCTTACCTCATAGTTGTGCCGTGCATCGTAGCTGCGTCATGGATCTCTTTAATTTTCACGATCAATCAGCTTCACCGAGAGTTTAGGTGAGATTGTTATTCCCACCTGATTTTCCGAGACTTGATTGCAATTAGACGGACCATATTCAACCACATTGTCGGGGAAAGTACCAAGTTGAAATGTTAGTGATCTTTGAATCGCCGATCTGTGCCATTGACTCACCACACGCATGTTAGCCATGTACTTGTTCTATCAAATATTTCTCTGTCTCCTCAAATTCGACTTCTTTTGTTTCGTTGGTGTCACCATGCAGGTATGCGCCCAATTCATATCCATTTCACCTCGGCAAATCCCTGATGATGTCCTGACAGCTCCTCATCGTTGTCCTTCCTGCTGATTCTGTCGAGTTTGGTCTCACCATTGCTGCATTCCCTGCGGTCCTTATGTTGATATTTGGTTGTCTTTACGCTGTTCGGAATGAAGTTAAACGGTGGCGGTGCTGCCCTTCACTATCATCTAATCCCACTGATCTGTATTTAGGATAATGTTGATGGCACTTGCATTGATGCTACCATGCATGACTTATTGTAAGGTCGCTTTCTACATTCTCTACTAGATGGCTGATTCGTGGCCCCTTCTCTCTTCTTATGATAGTCGGTCAGTATACACTTTGGTTATGCCCTCTGCGCCCTCTGACACCGACGATAGTCTATAAATTGGTCCGCTTCTTTCTACCGAAGTCCAAGGGTGAATATATCGATACCCGTGCAACGCTCACCGTCTTCAGTTAGTAGAATCGTTGTTCCAGTCGACCTCCACCGGTTTACGTACCTGCAGCGGTTTTCGCGTTCCTACTCTTGTTGACCACCTTTTTGGTCGGTCTCAAATGCTTCTACGACTTCGACAAGGGTTTACTCGACTCCAAGCTACGTGGTCAGTTCTATGAACCTGTCCGGCAGCCGGTTCCAAACGTGTTCAAAATGGGTGATTAACTTCTCTTCGTTTGCCCTTCCCCTTTAGGTATAGACGAGTATCAAGAACACTCATCTCCATCTAACGCGCTGGAAGGCATGGACGAGCAGCGGAAATCAGCACTGTTCTGACGACAGACCTAGATTGAATGATCTTTCTGGACAGTTAGAGATCTAAACATCGCGAACGGTTTTATTCTTTTCGGGTGTGTCCCCTGCTCGAGAGCGATGGTTTATGCCACGTCTGCGACTTTCTATGTACATTCATACCTACTAACGTACGGATGTGGTACCTTTACTAATTGTTCCGCATCTGCCGATACGTAACTCCTTCACTCCCTTCGAAGCGAACGTGAGGGACTAATGCAGCATTGTGGCGGGCCACAGTGGAGTCTGTAATCTACTAAAAGAGGGCAGTCCGGAAGTTTGGCCTCAGGTCTCCATGCTAGGGGTTCTTCGTTGGAAGC
The DNA here is from genome assembly GCA_038093135.1 of Leccinum longicurvipes. Taxonomy (NCBI): domain Eukaryota; kingdom Fungi; phylum Basidiomycota; class Agaricomycetes; order Boletales; family Boletaceae; genus Leccinum; species Leccinum longicurvipes. The sequence goes on from JBBPRP010000543.1 coordinate 6,672, forward strand.
CTCAGGAACAAGATTGCAACCAACGACCGTGCCAGTGATTTTGAACGCCTCCATTTTTGTGCGTGCCCACAGCAAACGTTCAAGGCTCCTCCAGCCTGAGATCCGAGGAAAATAAATTGATGTTCATATTCAAGAAATGGACGAAGATTTGCATTTGGGGTAGTGCAAGATCGCATGTAAGACCACTACCCGAGGCGGGGAACAATGTCCGTCGCGGATGGTCGATTGCGAGGAAGACGTTCCCAGCACTGCTTGGCTACTTTCCAGAGCGGATCATTCTCTCTAATCGATCCTGGTCTCTCTGGGTGTTCGCCCCTCTTAACGCGCTGTTCCACCTCTCCGAAATGATGATTTTCAAATGGTTTCCTACCAGACATGATCTCCCGTCGCGACCGGGTGAGCATGGGCGCAATTCGAGAGGAAGAGAAACTCACCTCATACAAGACACAACCAAAAGAAAACATGTCGGACTCGGCCGTGGCTTTGGCGCGGTCGTCCTCGCCCATAAGTTCCGGTGCCATCCAATGCACCGGGTTGGAAGCTAGACCGACACGTGTCGAGTCGAGATATTTGCCTGAATCCGAGGAATGAGATTGACCAAAGTCGCAGAGGCGCGCGTAGCCAGCATCATCGACCAACACGTTATCCTAGTGGCTCTCAGAGATAACGAAGTGTGCACTCAGAATGTGTCTTACCGCCTTGAGATCCCCGTGAATGATGGGTGGTTCATGCGAGTGAAGGTAGTCAAGACCTTCTGCGAGGCCCTTGGCCCACGTCCGAGCCAAAGTAGAGGAGTACTTAACGTTAGGCCGCTTCATATACGTTCTGATACTACCATTTCTAAAAAACTGCGAGACCAGCCTGATGTCAAGACCATCGTCCATGACGACTCCCACAAACGGAACAATATTCTTGTGATCCAGGGTCTTCCACACGACAGCCTCGCAAGCAAACATCTAGGAGTCCGGATTTTAGTCAGCACTGAAGGAAGGTCGACCAAAAAATCCAGCCCAACCTGGCGGCATTGTTGCCGAGTGGCAATGTCTGTATACCTGATTTTTTTGATAGCGACCTCGCGATCACCCACTACCGCCTTACTGATTATTCCGTGAGCGCCATTATCATTACCATCAAGACGCCGTTCATTAGAGATGGCAGAAGGACTGATCTGCATGGCAAGTGGAATATATGCTGACTTCCTTGTCATGCGATAGATTTGGGCGCGCAGGCGACGCGTGAACTGACTAGACAGGGATCTCTGAAGGAACTGAAGACGGACCAACCATCAAGGGTGACACTTCGAGGGGTGCACGATCACTCACATCCCAAATTAACTCGATGACTTGCTCGTGTTCTACTGCGTCAGAGTCATGTCCCCAATTAGCAACTCTGTGGAGTTCGTACAGTTCCGACTTTCTGCGACAGTATAGAAGATGACACAAAAGGTCACTGTCGTCATCATTTGTGAGACGAGAGAATAAGGGTTGGTGCCGGATACATGGGTTCTGGTAAAAATGTATGTCAAAATCCACTGTATAAATGAAAAACATCTAAGTTACCTTTCGCCCCAACTCAAGGAGTTCCTGTTTCATCAAGGAATGATGAACAAGTTGCTGTACGCTGCCCCACTGCTTCCAAACATTAGCCTTGTCTACTAACAAGTGGAGGTCGCTGCATTCTGAGTAGGTCGGCTGCCCAGATGAAAGGAAAGTGGACACACCGGCCACCACAACAAAATAGCAGATGTACGTAAACATGCATGAAGAGATACTGGCCGGACGTCAACTCAGGACACAGAGAGCATGTTTAGAGCCCTCACTCTGTAGATACGGAGACTTTTGAGGAACTGCTCGCACTTTCGTCTGTGATCTGGATTCGGAAACGAGGCGTGCAATACAGCATCCGAAAGCCTAGCAGTGCTGTCCGCGTACATCTTGCTGATCATCTCATCAAAAGGAACAGCTGGAGAAATGTAAGCTCAGAAATAGAGAAGCAGGCCGGGGACGAACATTTTTGGTTGTGCTGCGCGAAAGGGGTTCGTGGAGCAGGAGTTGGGTACGTGGCTGCATTCAAGTTCGCGGGATAAGGACGAGCAATCCGGGGGGGATTTTCACGGGGGTGGTACATGGTGCAAATATAAAGGAGTGACGGGTTGCAGAGGCTGCTTTAAATACGAACCCGTTCGTTGAAGAACAAGACGAAGAAACAACATCGACAGGGAGGATTAATTAAGGACTGGTCATTGTGTCCCGAAACGTAAGTACTACAAGACATGTGTCACCTCACCGTGACACTGACACCAGTTTACAGCGATGGACGAGGACCCGGAAATCGCACGCATCTTCCCTGGCGAGGCTGACATCGATCTATACGCCGTTCTCGCACTCCAGTCAGATGCATCCCAGGAAGACATTCGCAAATCCTACAGAAAACTCGCTCTCGTATGCCATCCAGACAAGCACCCCAACTCGTCTGAGCGCGACCGCGCCGACGCGTCGAAGCGCTTCCAGCAGATAGGTTTCGCCTATGCAGTACTCAGCGACGAAAAGCGGCGGAAAAAGTACGACAGAACAGGTACTACAGGAGAGGGTCTCCTCGATCCCGACGACGATGGCGGATGGGAGGCGTACTTTCAAGACCTCTTCGACAGCGTCACTCGCGGTAGACTCGATGAGATGAAGAAGGAATACCAAGGTGACTACCGGGTCGACGGCTCCCTCTTTCTCTCTTTCTCCGCTGACCTTCGCGCCCAGGTTCCTCAGAAGAGGTCGAGGATCTCAAGGCAGCATACCACGACACCCAAGGCTCCCTCGGTGAAATCATAAAACATATTCCTCACTCGACCGCAGACGACGAGCCGCGATTCATTCAGATACTGTCCAGGCTGATAACCCAAGGCGAGCTGCCCGATCTGCCTCTTTGGCAATCCTCGTCCAGGGACGAGAAAGCCAAGCTCGTTAGGAAGAAACAGGCTACCAAAGAAGCCAAGGAAGCAGAGGAGCTGGCCAAGGAGCTGGGCGTCTGGGACGAATTCTATGGGTCAGGCAAAGTCGGCCCGCGCAAAGGAAAGGGGAAACAAAAGGAACAGGACAGCGCTGGAGAGGAAGGGGACGTTTCAACCCTGCAAGCCCTCATTCTACAGAGGCAGAAAGCCAGAAATGGCTTCCTAGACAATTTGGCCGCCAAGTACATGGACGCGGCGGAAGAAGAGACTTCAAGGAAGAAAGGTGCAAAGGGAAAAAAGCGGAAAAAGGCTGCTGAACCTGAAGACTCGGAAGAGATAGAGTCCTCGCCAAAGAAACTTCGTTCTACCCTCCTCGAGTCTGACGAGGATGTCAGATCCCAACTCACGTCAGGGAAGGCAAAGGCGTCGGGGTCAAGAGGGGGAAAGAGAGGAACTCGGGCCAAGAAAGCAAAGTAACTCCTGACTTTTCTGTCGTGCTCTTTGTCGACTGTTCCACTTATTGTTTTGGTCAACCGCTAGATGATATCCCACGTGTACGTATTATGTGAACTATTTTTACACATATCTCAGAGAATCAATCCCCAAACTCCTCCGTGCTTGAACAATGGCAACCAACTCCTTGATGCACTCCTCTAAAATGACCACGTTGTCCAACAAATGGGACAAGGTAATGTGTGTAGGCGAACGTCCCTCCTCATAGATATCCGACCCGTCATCCTTGACGTCTGCCCCTCCCCACTGGCTCCTAGCTGAGAATACATCCTCCTGGTCAAGTCCCCAGCCCGATGTTTGTGTCGGCGTCCAGAGGTCGGATGACTCAGAGGGAAGCGGCACGACGAACGACTCGACGACGATATCTCGAGTCTGTTGGTAATGAGGAGCAAAAGGTCTCGATGCAGCAACCTTGCTTTCGTCCCGGCCAGACGCTGTCTGGGGTTCTACGGATGTCTGCGACTTTGATTTGTTCTTCCTTGGAGTGAGGAACGAAACCAGCGACAAAGACGCGTTTGGCTTTGGCTTTGGACGCTGCGTGCTGGTGTCCGTAGGGTTCGAGGACGACATGGAAGAACGTTGTGCGCTGGGGAGCCCGACATCCATAGCAGGCTCGAGAGCGAGCGTCAGCGCGTCCGTGAGGTTCTCGGAAAATAACAAGCCCTGCCGACGTTCGAGTAGGTACTTGTCAAAGTTGTCCACAAGCTGACGGTATCGCTCGAGTTGGCCAACGAGACCCTGCAAGATCGTGTGCACGATTGGGCGCGAGTTCTCGTCCAGTCGTATTGCGGGAAGAATATTGGTCTCTGTGGTGAGCTTTTCATCCACCTCGAAATCGATGGAGCAGTCGTCTGGCAGGTCTTTTGGTTGAACATCATTCAATGTTGCTTGGGACCGTGGTGCGTCGCTTGCATTGCATGTAAGCCACCCCGCAACCGACCTGTTGGGACAAAGGGCCAGCTCTGCCAATACGCCCGTCAAGGAAATGTTCTCCTTGGGCGAGTTGGAAAAGAATTTGCGCAATGAATCCAGGATGAGAGAAAGGATTGGGTCTTTGATGTTCAGTCGGTGTCGCTGCTTCGACCGCGTCTCTAGACTTTCGTCGGCAGTCATATGGAAACAGGGATGACTTTGGATGGAGGACAGCGCGTCGCACAAGTAATGGTCATAGCCCGTACTGAAAGCGTCATCGCTGTGCGATGGATCGATGCGCGACACGAGCGCGAGGTAAAGATCCATCTCGCGTTCGTGGGTAGAATATGTCGTTTCTGGTTGTAGATATCTCGGGAGAGGTGGTAGAGAAGCGGTTGGAGATCTAGGATCGACTTGCGCGCCCGGATAAACGAATTCTTCATCATCGCTATCTTCTCCCAACGTCTTGGAAGGCACAAAAGGCATGACCATAGCAGGCTCTGGATAGCTCGTTGCACCTGTGGAATGGATGACTAGAATGAGCCCATCTACGCAGAAACGACACCGCTGCGCAAGCATTGTCTGGAAAAGCTGGAGAGCTGCTGTTACGCTGGCCTGATTCTGCGAACGAAGATTGGAAATGATGAGGTCTTTCAGGGTGAAACGAGCCATTGTAGTGAAGTATTCCGATTTCCGTCTCGATTCTGGGGCTTCCATCTCCAACAACATCATCGCCGCGCTACTCCTGGGGCGGTGAGTCTTCGTCGACTTGTCCAGACCACCGCTGGAGCGAGACCGGGGTGGTACATTACCACCGAGATTGAGCATCCCGTGGAGTCGATGGCGTAGTTTGCCCATCTCCTCACTGTCCTCGCTCATGAGGAAGTCGACGAGGAGATCCGAGAGCTGACCGTTTTCAAGGGTTCGAATCATGATATCGATGTACGACATGACGGCAACGGCACTGCCGTCCAGATCTGAACATTCGAGAATAGAAGGGTATAGCACGTTTTCTAGGAATATTCTGCGCACAGCGTCAAGGATAGACTGCACAATAGAAGCACCAACAAGGCCCTGTGCGTCGAGCTTACTATCTGAGGAACCGCGATTGATGTTTCTCCGGATGATGTCCTGCAAGAACTCGAGCAGCTTGAGGAAGTGATCTAGGCGTGCTTTGAAGTCGGGATTGGTGGACTCCTCGAGACTAATCGCACGATTCTTCTCCGCTTCAACCTCTGCATCTTCCTTTTCCTTGTCAGTTGCTGGCCCAGTGCTGCCAAGGACCATGGCTGCCGGACTGGCATCCTGGGTCACTGGAGAACGAACCTCGAGTTTGGAGGGCAGAAGGGAGTAGACAGCACCCAAGCCGGCACCAAGAACATCGGAGAAGTCGCCGTCTACGATATACTCTGCGAGAGCAAGCGCAGCGTCTGTGACAGGGTCTTTAGCCGCTTCATCAGGTGCTCTTTCCCCCCGCCTGTGTGTAGGACCAGTAGGGGACATGGCTACGTCCATCAGGAAGAGGAGTCCAGCGCGGGCAAAATCGCCAATTTGGCCTTCTCTATGCACGAAACGGAGAAGATAATTAAACAATAGGAATTCATACTCTGGCTTTCGGACGGCAGAAGTTATGGTCGCTTGTGACGGGGTTGGGGACGGGGCGTGTGGTGACTTGTCCTCAGACTGGTCCAGAGCGCCTTCGTCGTCCTCGTCTTCTTCATCCTCGTCCCCTTCCTCCACTGAAAACAGAGGGTCTGAACGGTACCAGTGCTTGTCGTGAAAGAAGATCATGAGTAGTTCTCGGTGGGTGCGGATGCGACTGCACAATATGCAGAGCAGGTTGACCACTGTGCCAAAGCATAAGCTACGAACTTTGTTCATGCACACGCGACTCACGGTCCAACTCGTACTCGGAAGGCTGACTCCGCACGGCGTTTTTGGCGGCTCCCATGATTCTATTGCGACCGTCCAGCTGTTCTTGCAAATCGTCTCCGACACAGTTGCGGAGGAGCCTGAGCACGGCTCTGTGCACGGCGGAGTGTACGAGAAATTGCTCGTCCATGAGGACAACCATGTTCTGCACGGCGCGGAGCACCTCCGCCTGTATGCCCGAGGGGCGATCGGGCTCGCTGATGCGGACGAGCGTGCCCAG
>JBBPRP010000544.1:0-13185 GCA_038093135.1 Leccinum longicurvipes
CCAAATAGCATTCATGCTCCATACTAGAACTAGTGATTGTAGATGGCAAATTACATATGATTGACCGTTAATTTGATTGTAAAGCGCAAATAGGATACCAACACCTATTGAACACGGTTATTAGCGATTGATTGCGTGTCGGAACTTACTGACGATATCAGGACCGGGTAACAGAATACCACCGACTGCAAGTGTCAGTTGGTCAACGTGATTATCATTCAGCAATATCCTTAAACATACTGATTGCAAGAGTGCTTGAGGGTGGACTCAAAATTAGCAAGATATGAGAAGGGGTAGTCAGCAACGTACACACTCCAAAGGAGACCGATATAACGGATCTACGGAACGAAGGTGGTGAATATGCGAAAGAAGTCTTATGAGGCGCTCGACGTACGATAACGAATAGCGATGAGACCCACGTCCAGGGTTTTCGCTGTTGCACAGTCAGGAACGTAAATTGTGGACGATAACCGTCCCATCCTTACCCAGACATTGTTTATCTTAGAAATTGTAACTCATTAGTCATCGAACGAGTAGCAAACGAGATAATATACCTCGTCTGAGAACGTAAGGACTAGAGACGATGAGATCACATAGTGAAGAGTATAAACAACGTACGAACTTACTGTAATCATACCCGACAATGGTAATTATAACCACTAGTAGTAGACGTATAGGATTATTATTCTTTATCGGAGTTATGAGAACACGTACTAGGTACAACAACAGCCGTCTCGAGAGTGTGTACAGTGCTAGCCACGTCGGATCCGGAGGACATGGCACACGAAGAGAAAAGGTGAGAGTGAACTTAACTGTAGGGGATCAAGATTAATCGAAATTGGGGTTATGTACCACTTGGTGTGACGCTACTTTTTAGCATGAAGAAATGAGATATGGACGATTCGGCACCAGATGCAGGGTGAGGGGAGAGGCGAGGATGACACCGTCAATCTGATCCGTGTGGATGCTGCATTAAATTGTGAGGTTAGCCCCATAAGGATCGGTTGAACACCAAGAACCGCAGGTTAGGGGCCCTAGATATGTTCGTGTCACTGCTCATGCCAAGCGGAGCTCGAAGTCGTCGACTCACATTGAGCAACAAATTGAATACAAAAGACCAACGAAAGGAGTTGTCCATCGGCGGACGTGATCCGTTCAAATCCCAAGTAACTGTTTAGTCTGTCAATTTCGTCATCTGACCCTACCTGAAACGGTTTCGGGCGCCGAACCTGCCGACTAAGAATCTAAGATGTGTTCGAATCATCGGAGTGTGGGCCGGAAAACGCCGTGTAACATGGTAGATGGAAACTGTAATTCGTTCTTGCGGGACTATCGGGCGGCAGAATGCTTGGCAGGGCCGTGGCCAGGGGAATGCGGCGGGAGTCGGACAAGGACGGCGGACATGTCGAGAAATTTTTATTTGCCAGGTACCAGCATGATAGCAGAAGAATAAATCATTTGATTACCTATTATTGTTCAAAAATTATAAACTAATTGCTCCCAGTGATCAGGAGTGGATCGACAAATGCTACGAGTTTCACGCAATGGCAGGCAGCCACATGAAGCTCAAATTGAATGATCGGAACTGGTTGTCTAAATTCCAAGGCCAGTTAGAATGTAATCTTGGGTGACCTGTATCGGAGCTGAAGATATCATTGATCGGCGAATCCGAGCCCTTTCTCTGACAGCTCACATCAATGAAGTCATAATGGCTGTTCTACTACTACTAGGGGGTACTCGGCTAACCTGTGACATTCGGGTAGGCCCGTCGGGTATCATGTTGGCGACGATGGTGCAGAAATACCACAAGGTCCATAACACTATGAATCATAACTTTGTATGTGATACATACGGGAAAGGGTGCAATGTAAAGGATATGTAATTGTCGGTGACAGATGGGCTTAGTGTTGAATATCATGTCACTGGATGTCACTCTGACAGACTGAGCTGTCTCCGACTCGGAGGCTCATGTCATTCGGTTGGGATACCCATAACTCGGAGTCAAGCAGAACGATCGGTACTGTTGTACAAGTGCGCGTCGTAAGCCTATTTTTGTTTCAAATAGACTTTGGCCAGGTTGAAACTATTCGTGGACTCTTTGCGTTGTAGTACTACTTGTGTTCGACGACGCCGATTTACTGACCTGAAACATGAATTTCATACCGATGCATGATTGAGTGCAGACCTTAAAAAAATAAAATTCACTCTGCCCTGATAGACAATATTTTTTTCCCCCTAACCTTGTCGCCCTCAGGCTGGCAGCGGTGGCCAGGACTGAGGTTCAGTACGGGATCGGGTGAGTCAGGGTGACAGGGTCCTTGCTACTATTTGTCGTTCTATAGTACACGTTAGAGTGTACTAGGTCGCCTGTTGTACATATGCAACCTGGCTGATTCGATAATGAATGTAAGTGGAGTTCTTGTGTGAAGTGGGCAGTACTAGTATGCTCCCAGTCGTCCGGCTACATATGGCAAGACAGATCCACTCCGAACAAGCTCTAAAAGTTATGAAAACAGCTGCGAGAGGCCATTGGCCTTGGGTCGGGATCAGGAATACTTACACTGGCAAATGTTGCCATACAAATTATGGGCCCTTTTTTACTCGTGATCGCGGCGCTAAAGGTGCCAAAGCCCCCGGGTCCAATGTCAGTGTTTGCACCAAATTTGTACGGGAAGGAAGGTAATATAGGATAACATGATTTTCTTGGATGCTGTTTATACATTAGATCGTCTGTATTCTCATTCAGGACCATGGGATGTCCCCTTGTGCGACGGGAGCAGTCCCCGGTCTGCGCAGCATTCCGAATACTTGGATGCTTAACTTATATCCACCTACAACAACGCACCACCGTGCAATCTCAGACCCAGATCTTCCGCAATTATAGTCGCAGCCTTCTCCCCAACCAATAATGCTGTAGAGTACGGATTCTAAAAAGGACGTTCAGTTTGGGGATCGATCAGCACTCTGTCTAAAGGAGCGACTTACGTTTCCAACGTTGGTCGGACAGATCGACAGGTCTGGGAAGAATGTGAGTGGAGGTCGGGAATAGTGCCATAGCTCATATGTACCTGCGACTTTGAGGCCCTCCACGCCGTACACGTTCAGGCGGGCATCGACCACCCCACCTTTCTCACGGGGTTTCATGGCACACGTGCCAAGCTAGATCATCGCGCATATCAATGAAAAATTGAAAATACAGATTTCATCGGGGTGCTGACCGAGTGCCATGCTGTGTTGACTACAACCGTCAGTGAATAAGGACTCAGAGCTAGAAGTCAGAACAGTCGGGCATAGACGACATACCCGCATTGCGGTGGAAATCGACGATAGCTTCATCGTCCACATCAGAATAAACGATGTCCGGTGCATCTATAGGAACAGGGACATCCTTCTCCTTGCAAGCGGCCGCACTACCGGGGGAAAACTTTGGATGAAAAGCGGTGACCTCGCCACGATATGCAGGTATGCGTCTGATAAGTTCACGCGTTAGTTTGTACAACACAGTGAACAGCTCAATGTCTCCATCTCTGGTGATCAACAAAATAAGCATGGCACATAGAATTGGAGGAAGCGGACTCCATACTTGGAGAGGAAGTTGGGGTCAAAATCAAGAGGCGAGTCTGCATCTTCACCGGACGTGATGTGCACACTGCCAAGTGAGTCTGGGTACATCTCGAATACCAAAATGTAAGAACAGGTGATGGCCAACGATGTCAATGTATTTCCTTACAATATAGTAGAACACAGACATAAATTTCTGACCAGGTGCAGGGGGAGCCAATGGGAAGCTAGTGAAGCCAAGTAAAGGGAATAGTCAGATGCGACGATGTAGCTGAAACCTACCCGGCAAATGCCACGATCATAGCCATGGGTTTATCTGGGCTGCGTTCAAAGTATGCCTCCCACCTCTCCTTTAACGCGGGTCCAGCAGATGCTAACTCTGCTGTTGTCGTACGCATTTTCACCAGGGCTTCAATGCCACTGGTGAATGATTTAGAATTGGATTCCAGTAAAAGCAACATCAACGCACTTGTGCGAAACCTTTCCTGATCCACTTTTCTCCCATTCTTTAAGCCGTGCATGACATATTGCTTTGCATGTATGAGCTAGCCGGATTACTTACCATCAAGTGCTTTTGGATCACTCCAAGCATCATTCAGGGTGTCAATCTCGTCCGATGCATGGAATGCGGGACAAGTACCTATATGATCTGCAGAGGCACCATCACTCTGTGAGAGCAGAAATTCGGTGTAGAGGATGTACCCTGATAATGTTCTCCGACACCAGGGAGATCAACCAGAATGGGGATATTGTTCTTTTCCAGGACAGACCGAGCGCCAATTCCCGACCTTTCCAAAATAGCCGGAGAACCGAATGCTCCAGCTGTGACTATGACCAATTTCCTGGCCTTCACTGTGACTAGCTCGGTGTTGCTCCCCATCCCATTGTTACCATATTCGATGCCGACTGCACGTCCGTTCCTGTCTTTGGCCTGAGTCAATTCATACACAACCCGTTCAGATGCGACATACTCGATAACGACCCGTTTCACACGTTTTCCGACAACGATCTCCAAGTTTGGATTTTCCGATTGCGGATATAGATATCGTGAAGCTGCATCGCAGCGCTTTCCGGTCACCGGGTCGACGTACCTTCAACCAGTTAGTGAGTGTTTCCCTGATTTTTCACCTGGATATTCACCTGTAGCTTGGCTAGCGGAAAGTAAATAAGCGGATCCAAAATTAACTGCGTGAAAGATACTGACACTGTAAGCATTTGGAGTCTTGAAATCGTTCGCATCGTCGACTAACGGACGGGCGGGATCGTACTCCTTGGCCACCCTCAAGAACTGACTTCCGAGCCCAAAGTCAGTTCCACCCGAGGATATCTGAATCGGTCCAGAATAGCCATGTGTCGGTCGGCCTGATATGGGCGTGAAGGTTTCAGACTAATGCTGGTCATCAAGTGGGGTCAGAGACGACCGTGAGAAGGTTTACCTTCTTAATCAACGGAAGAACATCACTGAACCCCCAGCCTTTGTTTCCGAGTGCCTCCCAATCGTTGTAGTCCGATTCTGCACCTCTCGCGTAAAACATGACTGAACCCAAGTCAAGAGATGATCAAGTAGATGAATGAATGGTTTTTCGCCCACAACTCACAGTTAACTGTGGAGCCGCCACCCACGGCCTTACCGCATGGAACGACAGGTGTCCGGCCGTTGAGATGCTTGCTTTTCTTTCCTACCTGGAAGTAGACGGTGGTGCTGCCTGGCGCGAGGTGCTCGAGGTATCTGCACGGCTGGACGTGGTTCGGAACGTCGCGAGAGTGTTGACCACTCTCGACGATAAGGATCTTGAGGGAGGGGTCAGCTGCCAGCAATCTGCCTGCGATAACACAGGCAGCGGTTCCGCCTGGGGTGGGGTGAGATATACATATACGGGAATCAGTGTCAAAACTTACCTCCTGCGAAGATGATATCAAGCTCTTTGGACATGATACGAAAGCAAAGGGACGTACAGCGGGGAGTGATTGGAGGTTATATGGCATTTCAAGTCCGCAGGTCCGAGGGGATATTTAGCGGCAATTACGCCCATACTCAGCTCACTGAGATTAAAGGGCGGTGAGAAGAGCCTCATAATCACCCCATTGTAAAGAAGCCTGCTTGTGCCAGTTGTGCGACGTGCGTAAATCAATTCGCGTTACGGTCGACTCGAGCGTATCATCATAGCGTCAACTACCCCACTTTAAAGTTCCGACTCGGCTAGCCTGTTCTCGTCTTGAAGTCTTTCTATGGATGAAGAATCCGCACAGCCTGAAGGCCACGGCGGGTGCCGCAATGATCTAAGCTTTCTTCGTTCCGCAGGGCGAGATCTATATAAATCCATGGGGCCAGTGGTTAATAGCTGTTTCCTGCTCTCACCATGCCCTCAGTTTATGACATCATTTTTGCCGGGGGTGAGTTCCTTTGTCCATTTACCTCCCAGAGCTGCTCACCTTGCTACAGGCGGAACGACTGCCTGTGTCGTCGCAGGAAGACTAGCCGCCTCCAATCCCTCTCTCAAGATCCTCGTCGTCGAGAGTGGGCAGCACTCCCGCGACGTACCCAGTCATGTCCAGCCCTGCAGATACCTTGAGCATCTTGTCCCTGATAGCACGACCATCTACACCCACGCAGGCAAGCCAAGCGAACACCTCAACGGACACGCTCCTGTCATTCTATCCGGAAAAGGCGTGGGCGGGGGTTCCGTTGTTAACTGTGAGTCGTGCGGAAGTTTTTATACCTCATTGTTTGATCATGTCGTTTTTACAGTCATGGTTTATACGAGAGGCGCGGCTTCGGACTATGATGATTGGGAGAGGTTTGGAAACAAAGGATGGAGCTTCAACGAACTCCTTCCTTTGATCAGGAAGGTAAGTTTCTAGGACATAATCGCTAGTGACGACTCAGAAGCATCTCTGTAGTTAGAAACGTTCACTCCGATACCAGACCGACCTACACATGGCTATTCTGGACCAATTCAGATAGCTCCTGGAGGCACTGACCTTGGCCTCGGTGACCAATTTTTGAAAACGGCAAGAGCATACGACCCCAGCCGTCCGCAGGTCGACGATACAAACGATTTCAAGACTCCAAACGCTTATAGTGTGAGTGGTTCTAGTGTAGTCGACGCATACAGTTGCTTACTTTCTAGTAGCGAAGTTGCAGGTAAGTGTTCAGCTTGAGATCTACTCTATCCATTGACTTCTTGCACACTGATCGTAGATATATCGATCCCGTTACCGGAAAGCGCTCTGACACCGCCTCCAGATACTTATATCCTCAATCTGGAAATCCAAATTTAGATATCATTGTTGGGAAGCGTGTCAAGCGCATCGTTATCGAGTATGTGAGACTTCAAAGTGTCGTGCATTCTTTCCCTCACGTCAACAAATAGGAATGGACGTGCAACCAGTATTGAGTATAGCCCAAATGAAATTGAGGGGAGTAGTGAGCCGGTCAGGGTGAATGCTAGCCAGTTGGTTGTTCTCTCTGCTGGAACATTTGGTTCGCCATCCATTTTAGAGCGATCTGGGATTGGGGGAGTATCCATCCTCGACAAGAACAATATCCCTGTGTTGGTGGATCTGCCAGGTGTCGGAGAAAACTTCCAGGGTAGGTCTGATAAGCCGAGCCATTTTCGATTCAAGCAATGATATTTCGCTTTTCAGATCACATCGGCACTGCACCTCTGTACCTTGTATCAAAAGACACTGCGGTCATAAATGATATCCGGAGTGATGAAGACGCATATAACAGTGAGCTGTTCAACCTTTCACATAGACAATGCAGGATGTAATGTCAACATGATTTTTAGAATGGCTCAAGGAATGGGAAGATTGCGGAACAGGAAAGGTCGCTCAGAAGTGCGGTATTTGTTTCTCTCGGTAGAATTAGTTATCATCTGCTTCTACAGTGGAATCGAAGCGGTGGCGAAAGTGCGCCTGACTGCCACAGAGCTGATGTCCGCTGGTACGGCGTTGCGGCAGAGATGGGAAACATTTTTCGTACCCTATCCCGATAAATCCATGACTCTTATTATTCCGTATGCCGGGTGGGTTGCTGCGTTCCCTACTAGTGTGGACCGATCATTCTAATTTCCTTTTGATAGTCACCTGTCCGCAACTAGTCAGAAACTTATCTCAGTTTTCTACATCGTTGTAAGGAAGCCCAGCGGCCATATCCATCATTACTGTTCTGAAATATCTGCATCTAAGCTTTACCCAGATTCGAGGGGCAGTGTACACATCACGTCTAGAGAAGATACAGAGTCGCCTCTCGACTTCCTTCCTGACTTTTGTTCCAAGTACGATGCACTTTCCCTTCATTCCTGTGTACTGTATTCATTCGGTTGCCCCCGGCAGTGTTGGTGATATTGAGCAAATGACTGTGATGTACAAAATGTCACGTGAACTTTGCCGACGTATCCCTGCATATCGAGGGGAGGCGGCTGCATTTCATCCAGAGTTTCCCGCTGGTAGTGCAGCCACCTGCAAAGAAACAGACGGCCCGGTACCGATAGACGCTCCCAATATTGTGTACACTGCCGCGGATGATGAGGCCATCGCCAACTTCAATCGTACTACATGTGAGTTGCACTTTGTCTGACCATCTCCGCCTTGATTGTCTGATTCGTTTCTCTGCACGATGGACGCCAGTACTCACGATATCACATTCGGTTAGCCCTAATTCTCTCGTTTAGTCTTTTAGAAGATCGTGGATGAATGTGTCACTCTAGCTCGGCACGTGTGCTATGAAACCACGTGAGCAGGGTGGAGTGGTGGATGCGCATCTGAATGTATATGGTGTAGAGGGTCTGAAGGTTGCAGGTATGTGTTCTAAGATCATTCTCGACCTTTAATCTGAGCTGTGAACTTGCTAGACATGTCGATCTGCCCCTCCAACATTGGAAATGTACGTCTCCTTACCACACGAACCACGACCGCAAGTTGCTTACCAGTCGTCTTTTCTTGCAATTAGACTGCCTACTCTACAGCGCTGTTGATCGGGGAGAAGGCAGCGGTCATTATTGCTGAGGATCTAGGGTTGAAAATAGAAGATATCTAGCGGAAGATGTAAGTACCCTCTTAAGTTGACTACACCATACGAGTGGGATATAGTCTTCAATCGCTGGAATATCTCAGTAGACAAGTCTGACTTCCTATTTCTGTGGGGGCACGTTTCCGTTCGGCAGGAACACGGAAGGCCGTGTGCGAGGACAATAGTTAGCCGGATGGGTACGCGATAAAGGAGTTAAGCAGACGGCGAGATGAGAACGGAGAGTGGGTATCTATCGATTCGACTCGATGGTAGTACGGTGGTTTGATATTTCGATACTTATACTGTGTAGCGAAGATACGGGAGACCTTGTACACATGGAGCGGGAGTGACTCAGGGGAAATCTGTAGCTAAGTAAAGTAACGATAAGACAGAAAGGGAAATGAGACAACAGCAAACGTATGGAGAGGAACGGTATCGAGATGATACAACATCTCGCAATGCAGCGATGCCGAGTCGGGACGTGCGGGCGCGGACCGTACCCGGGCCTTACATTTGGTTTGTGAGCTTATGACCTAACTTGCTAACTTGGCAAATTCGTTGATGATCGGTGATCATCAACCATCAGCAACTGATGGTTGTGATATACACTGCCACTGTCTTCTAGTCACTCTCAGGTTCCTAACTATACCTCGAAATGGACAAAGAACACATCTAAATCTATGTGACAAGTCAACATCCCTTGCCTGTATCCCCGCAGTCGCTGGTATAAGTAGAAACCCACATGCACAGCCAGTGACATCCATGATGTAAATCGGATCTTAACTTTCTCTGTTCACTGCGGGGAGGGAGGGATCTATATAAATTGTTTTTTTTATCAACAGATACCTCAGTTGCTCATAGTTTTTTGCGTGTCAAGTTCCAGTCATATCTTCCTATCATTCTTCTCTTCCCACTATGTCCCCAGTTACGTATGACATCATTTTTGCCGGAGGTGAGTCCTTCCATCCACTTCGCATCCGTATTCTTTACCCACCCGACGTCAGGAGGAACGACTGCCTGCGTTGTCGCAGGAAGATTGGCGGCCGCCAACCCCTCCCTCACGATCCTCGTTGTTGAGAGTGGGCAGCACTCCCGCGACGTACCCAGCCACGTCCAGCCATGCAGATTCCTCGACCACCTTGGACCTAATAGCACCACAGTCTACTTCCACGTGGGAAAGCCAAGCACGCACCTCAACGGACGTGCTCCTGTCCTTTCATCCGGCAAAGGCATAGGTGGGGGCTCTGTCGTAAACTGTGAGTTGTCTACACCCAATTTGATTATATGCTCTGCGATATGATTGACGGCTTTCTTGCATTCAATCTTGGATGCAGTCTTGTTTTATACTAGAGGCGCTGCATCGGACTACGATGACTGGGAAGCGTTTGGAAACAAAGGATGGAGCTTCGATGAACTTCTTCCTCTCATTAAGAAGGTAAAACCTCTCGATGTCATCACTAGTGATGACTGATACTTTGTAGCCTGAAATGTTTACTCCGATATCGGACCAACCGACGCATGGTTATCTCGGGCCGGTCCAGATAACCCCCGGTGGAGGTGGATTCGGGAACGATTTTTTGAGTACGGCGAGGGCCTACGATCCCGGCCGTCCACAGGTCGATGATACTAACGATTTCAAGACTTCGAACGCTTACAGCGTAAGTAATTCCAATGTGGTAAACGCGTGGACATAATCGTTTACTTTTGGCCAGCCAAGTTACAGGTAAGCGTGCGGCGAAAGGACGAGGAAAATATTTGAATACTCCCTGACTGATTCTTATCTGATCAAAGATATGTCGACCCTATGACCGGAAAGCGGTGTGATGCTGCTTCCCGATACCTGTATCCTCAGTCAGCAAATCCAAATTTAGATATTATTGTTGGTAAACGTGTTAAACGCGTCATCATCGAGTACGTTAGGTCTGAACACATGGTGTACGCATTGACTCACCACAATGACAGGAACGGCCGTGCCGTTGGAGTTGAGTATACTACAGATGGGGTTGTTGGCAGCGGCGACGTCGTTATAGTGAAGGCCAGCAAGTTGGTTGTTGTCTCTGCTGGAGCATACGGTTCACCCTGTATCTTGGAGCGGTCCGGGATCGGTAGAGCATCCATTCTCGAAAAGCATAATATCCCTGTATTGGTTGACCTTCCTGGTGTCGGAGAAAATTACCAGGGCATGTTCGGTACATTGAATTCTCTTGGTCCGAAGACTGACAAGTACTTTAGATCACCTCTGTGCTGGTTCGGCGTTCCACACATCAGATGCGACTAGAATCATGAAAGATGTTTGGACTGACCCAAATGCATATAGATGTAAGCTGCCAGCCAGCCCACATGTATAAAGCATTGTCATACGAATACGATTATCAGTACAGCTCAAAGAATGGGAGGAACGTGGAACGGGGGAGGTTGCTCACAAGTCAGTTACTTTATTTCTCCTATAATAAGCAAGTTGCTAAATAATTCCATAATAGCGGGATCGAAGCTATTGCGAAAGTGCGTCCGACAGCAGCAGAGTTAGCGTCCGGAGGGTACGCGTTTCAACAAAGATGGAAAACGTTCTTTGAGCCTCGTCCCGATAAATCAATGTCTTTTATCATCCCATTCACCGGGTAGGTCATAACACCATTCTCGGGTGCGAAATCTTTATCTCGTTGCTGTTTACTAGCCACCCATTTGCACCTGATCGGACATCAGTCGCCGTGTTCTACTTTTTGGTAAGGAAACACGGAAATGCTGTTGTTCACTTCTTTCTCACATCTCGGAATTTGAGTTGTACCCAGACTCAACGGGCAGCGTGCATATCACGTCCGGTGAAGACGCAAACTCACCCCCCGAGTTTGATCCCAACCTTTGCTCAAAGTACGATCAGCATTTACTTTGCGCATAACACCCATTTGATTTATGCATCGCTTGCAGAGACTGTGATCTCGAAGGGTTGACTTTCATGTATAAAATGACACGTGAACTCTACCGACGTATTCCCGCATGCCGAGGAGAGGACGCTGCCCACCATCCGAAGTTCCCTCCGGGTAGTGCCGCCGCATGCAAAGAAATGAGTGGCCCCGTGCCAATTCATGCGCCGAACATAGTGTACTCCGCTGCAGATGACGAGGCTATTGCCAACTTCCATCGCGAAACGGGTGAGTGACCCTTCCCCTCATATTCAGGTGTTTCCATATCTCAGCCTTTCTCCGCATATAGTTTCCACAGCCTCTCATTCAGTGAGTTCTCCAATTCACTTGCTTTTCGCTTTAGCAGGTTATTAACAAAGGTGGTGTCCTAGATGGGTACATGCGCCATGAAACCACGTGAGCAGGACGGGGTAGTTGATGAGCGGTTAAACGTGTACGGAGTGGAGAGTCTGAAGGTTGCAGGTACGTGATGCAGGATCATTACTGGCTTGTACTCACTCACTCCTTCGGACTCACTACTAGACTTGTCCATTTGCCCGTCCAACGTTGGGAATGTGAGTCATGTTCGTTTTCGTTTCTCGAATCTGCTAACTACTCGTTTGTGTCGTCAGAACACATACTCTACAGCGTTGTTGATCGGGGAGAAGGCGGCTGTCATAATTGCAGAGGATCTGGGCCTGAGCATACAGGAGAACTAGCGGAAGATGCTTGAATATCGGCAGTAAAGTTAGCGTGCTACGTCCCCGCATGGCAGACGGTAGTACATACCGTGCAGACTGGAAAGTCCGAGGTAGTAGCGTTCATTATTACCAGGCTTCTTATCCGAGCGAGCGAAACCATCGTCACGCGAGGGTCAATGTCTCTTGCGTTCGCCAAGTGCGATGACCGAGTGCCTGAGGGTAATTTTAAAGTGTGCGTATGCTGCGGGGCCTACATGGCTGGAGCCTGGGCCTGAACCCCTGTCGACCGGTAATGTTTCGATGACATAAGCAAAGTGACTCCCAAGTTTGGACAACCTAGACTAAGCTAAATGGTTACATTCAAAGTGAGTTCCAGCTCACGACGAGCATATTCATGGGGCCCGATTGTATCCCCTTAGTATGTCACCGATACTGAATTGATCGCTGTTCGTCGAACTTGAGGCTCGAGCGATAAATCTATGTTTTCTTCGTCAAGTGCCACTTCGTTCAACGCCAAACACGTCTACGCCGCCCTCTGACAAAATACCATCATCTCGATTTTCGGCGTTTCAGGATGGAGGGCCGTCGGGAGTTCGATGTTCGGCAAGTCCAAAAAAAAACTAATTGAAAACGATTGCCTAGTTCTGACACGCGAATATGTTAAGGACCGTCAAATACTTTTCATCGATGACGCATTTCTGCATCGTCAGGCTCCGCGTCGCGCGTGACCAGCATACCATTGCGTCGGGTGCCGCGACGTTCCACACGTCCATCGATGATGTCCGAGTCATTTCCTATGTCAAGCACGTCTCAGGTTGGTTGTCGTTGTCCTACGAAACTCGACTGGGTTTGATGATGTGTTACCTGTATCGATCACTGTCTTTATAGCCATGATTAAGCACATCCAACGGGCTACGATTGAGCACAACAGACAAGTTATCGCGCGTTTCAGAGGACACCAAGTGAGTCGTCCATTTGCTATGTGAGCGTGGAATGACGACGACGT
>JBBPRP010000545.1:0-13154 GCA_038093135.1 Leccinum longicurvipes
CGAGCACACGATGGCAAAGAGACATGCAATGCATGTCTGTTTCCATTCCCGTTGCCACTCATGGCATCTTATAAGTCTGTCCCAAATACTGGTCCAACCGTTGTAAACGATTTACAACAACATATGATATTAATCTACTGATTTATGCATCAGGGTGTATTACTTCAAGTTTTATCTGAGGGACACGATCGTGCAAATACGTAAACTCGGTGCACAGGTACATTGACTCATGGGCAATTATTCTCTCCCTCTTGTGAGTCCCTCCCTGCGGCGCAGATTACCAACCCACCATCGAACATGGTCCACTCTTGCAATGCATTATCTGCGTCCCCGATCGTCATGATTCCCCAGGTAGGCCGATTCCGATTTTTCTGCTTCGCTATATGTTGATGTACATTCCCAGGACGATGCAGGTGAAAGAGATTCGGTATACACTAGCATAATGAATGACGGCATCCCGAGCAAAGAAGGGCGAGGGTCAAGCAACGGAGTCGAGGATTGAGATGGTATCGAGAGCACATGTACGGGCGTACAGGCCCCATGGTGCAAGTGCGAATGCGTGCACAAGCGATAGACATCCAGATGCCCCAGACCACTGCCCCGACGCACGACAACGGTTATGGTGCTGGCACAATTTTAGCTCCACATACTCACTCCCAAATGCTCCCGTCTTGGATAACCTTCACGCCTCACGCTTCCCCGCCAAATCGGGCCATGAATCATCCTTCGATCCCTCCCTCAAATATTTCACACTCCCCCCTCATAAATGCCAAGCTCATCCGAACAGAAGTTTTTCTATCATGTGCTACATTCTTCTGCTGGGGCGGAGCGGCCCATCGTGTTGCACCAGCACCGGACAGCCTGAAGTTCGCCGGAGTCTGATGGAAACCGCGCGGGATCTACACGTTTTCAATATTTGTGGTGACGTAGTGGGTGAGCCGTGAGCACGTTGACACCAGCCTCAAGGGTCTCATACACAGCAACATATACAGACCTGTTGTTAACGGTGCACGTGAAGAATGCATGTACCTCGAAGAGCACGGCCTGGTGGTTGTGCATTTTTTTCACTGCTCGTCACCAATCCCCAGCCCAGTATACTTTCCAAGAGACGCTTGAAGTAGAAAAGCTGGAGCAGCGAGCAAGTCGACAAGATTTTTGATTGACGACATCAACGAGACATAGCTAGTCAGGGAGACAATTGACGGACGTCTAGTAACACCAGGAGGCAATGTCTATCAAAGGTGATAAAAATGAGGCCATCCAAAGCGGAATATTGATGGAGGCACAGAAACGAACGACGAAACTGACGAACCCTCCCCCCCTATCGTCAAGGTTGACAAAAGGGACGCAAAAATGATCAAAATCGATCATTCCGACAAGGTGCATTCGATCGCGTTTCTCGCTGATGGGAGGGAGGTCGTAAGCGGTGATGAGAAAGGAAAGATTCGACGATGGCGAGCAGAAGATGGCATGGAGGTAGGGATGCCAATAGATGCTGGGAGCAGTGTGAACGATCTATTCGTATCACGAGATGGCAAGTGGGTTGTGGCTGGGACGAGGAGTGGTCAAGTTGTGGTGTGCTCCTGGAGCTCGACGATCTTCAAAAAGGCGAACGAGTTCAGAGGACACAACCGACCAGTGATTGCAGTGGACGTCTCAGTGGATGGGACGAAGATCGCAACTGGATCAGATGACTGGATGCTCAGTGTCTGGTCATTTCCCATGGGGAAACAAGTGCTCGGGCCTCTGGAACACGACAACACCTTGGTCGCAGTCAAGTTCTCTCCGGACAGCAAATTCGTTGCAACTGCTACATATGCACGCGAGTCTGTCCGGGTCTACGACAGTGTCGACGGCACCCTCCTCGCAGACTTCGCAATTCGAGTCAATTTGTATTACAACCGAACCCTCGCCTGGACGGGCGATGGAAAACTCTTAGCCTTGTCTTGCGAGGGTAACATCCACTATTTCGACGTGTCCTCCAGGACGACACTCTCGCAGTGGTCTATTTATAGCAACAACAATCCAAAGTGCATCATACTAGCATGCGACGACTCATGCATAGCAGTTTCCACCAGCTCATCGGTCTCATTCTGGGACACTGCAACATATCAACGAATCGGACCTGTCATTGGCTACCCCCATCCTGTCTGGTTCATGGCCATCTCGGCGAAATACGATATGGTAGCTGCGGGTGACAGAAAAACAACGATCCACAGTCTGCGTGGTGTCCTATCGCCATCATACCTTAAGGATGTGAGTATATGCATTTAAAACAATGTTGTTGATATATTATTATCAGAAACAGCCGTACTGACATCCTATGTATACCAGAAAGAACTCGAATCCCAATCGGGTAGCAATGTTGACTTACTCAAGGTATAAGTTCGTTCCTGTTGCTGTTCAAAACCTCTTATCATAAGGCACAGGTCGATCTTCCTCCCACAACGCTTACGCCTGACAATGAGTTCAACTACGGGCAGGCTCGTGATTAATTCATTTCGACTTTACTTCCATGCTGACGCTGCAGAAGGCTCCCTCGCCGGCGTCGTCCGTTCTTCATGAGGACTGGGTGCCACCGCTTGTCTCATCCCACTCCATATTACAACCTCCAGTCTACCTAATGTCCTCCGTCCCAGAGCTACATCCCGAAACACCAGAGATATGCTCAGAGAATCATAACGATAGTGCGCGCCCTTCTCAATTTCTTCATATTTCCGGAAGGTGGAAGAAGAACATCAGAGAACCTACAGTCCCTGAGCCTCTTCGCCTTGCCGACACAAAGAACGTGAATGCCTCGAGCAAAGTATTTTCGACAATGGCCAAAGTTCAGGGCATATCAGTGAGTGCTCGTCAAAACCAAATGACCGTGCTTCATCTAAACTGCCATTTTTAGCAAACAGTCGGACGGGTTATGGAACAGGTAGGTGTTCAAAGTTATCAAGGATGCTATCGTTTATATTTTCTTGCAGAAGAACAGGTCGAAAGTCAGATCTCGTGCACAGGGAGACCGCGACCATGGCACTAACACCGGAGGTTGTCCTCCGAATCCAGGGACATCGAGAGATGTAGCTCTCCCGTCAGATATGCACAGAGGCAACGACTGTGGTACTAGCACTGGATGTCGTCCGGACCCGAATTCATCGAGCGAGGTAAGTCGCTCGCCGACAACGATCGTATCGTAAGAGCTCATGATCATGTCACGTCAGGCACAAGAGGGGGGAGATGCAGTTCAACCTACGACTGGGAGGGTTCATTTAATCGTGCGCGTGCTTTCTTTGAGCATATATTGCGAGACTTACAGCAAACATCAGCGAGAATCTGAAAATACTATCCTTGCCATCAGGTTTCCCACGTGGTTGTGTTGCTACTCGTCAGGGATGGAAGAGTGATGATACTATTATTTACTGCGCCATATTGCGTGTGCATGATCAGTGACTATGTAATTGAGCTTATTGCGTTACTTGCAGTGTCACCTTGAGCATTGCAGAGCCCGTCCACAATTATTGAGCTCTTGAGGCAGGATGCTCACTCAGGTTGCTACAGGTACGCCCAAGAACCTCGAAGTCCTTCGTAACTTGAAGGAGAAAAAATGAGAAAGTCGAGACACTCGCTCTTCACGGCCCAGGGATAGGCATACATGACCACTACTACACAGGCTGCTTTCCACTGCGGTGACGATCACCTCAGATCTCCACAATCAATTCTGGGCAACGAAAGGCTTAAGATTGGCAGCCTGAGGGACCAACCCAGCTAGTCGTATCTTCACTTCTTCCTTCTCGGAACGACCAACGGACGCCGCGGCAAACGAGTTCAGTAGCCCACGTTACCCTCTCTTGCACACAGCTGACTACTAAAGTTTGGGCTATACGAAGCGCCTCCAGACTGCCATCTGTATATGAGACTATGGATTAGCGAGATAGCGGCTCATTTCTTCTTACCACCTCACTGAGCCTTTCAAGCAGCTCGGAGAGCTCTCAGCCTCGCTGTATCACTCCCAGCTTTTCCCGCACCCGCTCACCGCGCCCTCTTTCGGGCTTCACGTCCCTGTTTTTTTTTCTCGTCTGTGATGCGTCACTCGGCTTCTTGTTCCGCAACCAGCATCCCGTGCAGATCGCGCTCAAGACCCCGTCGCTCTGCAGGCCGGAAAGCCCTCCGGTCTTTCGCTCACGATAGTCTCACGCATGTATCCACACCGTCGTTCATCAATCCACGGATCACACACCGTGCGCCCGATAGTCACGGAGGTTCCCATCATTACACCACACTACATCTCCATGGGTAAACTTGAAGGATGCATATGGGCGGAAGTAAGGGTCAGGAGTACAGCATGGTGGTTGTGCGTGGTTTCAATATATGGCGGTTTTTTTTTTCTTCGCTGCTCGATGCTGATTTCCAACACAGTACACCTTCCAACTTCCAAGAGACGCTCAAAGTAGAAGAACTAGAGTGGTGAGCAAGTTGACAAGACATTCGATTGACTACATCAGAGAGACATAGCTACATAGTCCGGGAGAAAGTCGACGGACGTCTAGTCACACCAAGGAGCAATGTCTATCAAAGGTGATGGAAACGAGGCCATTCAAAGAAGAATATTGACAGAGACACAGAACAAAGCGACGACACTGGCGGAACCTCCCCTTGTATCGTCACAGCTGACCAAAGGGATGGAAAGCCGATCAAAATCAATCATCCGGATGATATTTATTCAATCGCGTTTCTCCCTGGTGGGGAGCTCGTGAGCTGTGATGTGGAAGGGAAGATTCGACGATGGCGAGCGCAAGATGGCATAGAGGTAGGGATGCCACTGGATGCTGGAAGCTCCTTATTGGATCTCGCTGTATCAAGAGAAGGAAAGTGGGTTGTGGCCGGGACGAGGAGTGGTCAAGTGATTGTGTGGAATTTGACGAGCTTTGAAAAGGTGAACGAATTCAAAGCACACGACAATCATTGGGTGACTGCGGTGGATGTCTCGGTCATTGATGGGACGAAAATCGCAACTGGATCGGATGACTGGATGCTCAGCGTCTGGTCGTTTCCCATGGGCGAACGACTCCTCGGGCCCTTAGAACACGACTATGACTTAACCACAGTCAAGTTCTCTCCAGACGGCAAATTCATTGCAACTGCTACGTACGCACGCCAGGCTGTTCGAATCTACGACAGTCTCGATGGAGCCCTTCTTGCAAACTTTGCAATCGAAGTCAACTCACGATTGAGCGGATCCCTCGTCTGGACGGGGGATGGAAAGCAACTCCTGGCCCTGTCTAGCGATGGCAACCTCCACTCTCTCGATCCGTCCTCCAGAACGACACTCTCGCAATGGTCTATTCACAGCAACGACAATCCATGGTGCATCACATTAGCACCCGACAGCGCATGTCTTGCAGTCTCTGCCAAGTCATCGGTCTCATTCTGGGATGCTACAACGCATCGACAGATCGGTCCTGTCATCTGCTACTCTCATTTCGTCTGGTGCATGGCCATCTCGGCAAACTATGATTTGGTGGCTGCGGGTGACAAGATGATCACGTTCCGCAATCTGTATGATGTTTTGCCGCCATCATACCTCAAGCATGTAAGTTTTTGCATTTTGAAATGTTGTTATCTGAGACCGCTGTTCTGACATCCAATGTACAATAGAAAAAACTTGTTGAATCCCGTTCGAACAGCGATGTTGACTTACTCGAGGTACATGTTCTTTACTGTTCCTGTTCAAAACACGTCATCATGGGGCTCAGGTCGAGCTTCCGCCTACGGCGCTTACGGCTGATAATGAGTTCAACTACGATGAGGTTCGTGACTAATCCAGAATTCCCGACTTGAATTCTATGTTGACGCTGTGGAAGCCTCCCTCGCCAGCGGCGTTCGTCCATCATGAAGACCAGGTGCCAATGCCTGTCTTATCTCACTCCATATCACAGCCTCCAGTCCACCCCATGGCCTCTGTCCCAGAGATACATTCAGAAGAGCACAACAGTAGCGCACCACCATTTCGATTCTTCCAGATTTCAAGGAGGTGGAAGAAGAGCATCAGAGAACCTGCAGTCCCCGAGTCTCATCGCCTTGCTGTCACAAATAACATGAATGACTCGAGCAAAACATTTTCGATAATGGCCAAAGCTCAGGGTATACCAGTAAGCGCTCCTTGAAAGCTATTGGACGTGCTTCGTCGAAACTATCATTTTAGCGAACAGTCAGACGGGTTGTAGAACAGGTGGGTCTTTAAAGTTATCAAGGATGCTGTTGTTTACCGTTTCTTGCAGAAGAAGAATAAGTCGAAAGCCAGACCTCTTCCACATGGAGACCGTGACCGTAACACTAACTCCGGAGGTCGTCCGAATCCAGGGCCATCCAACGATGTAGTTCTTCCGTCAGATGTACACGGAGACCACGACTGCGGTACTAGCGCTGGACGTCCTCTGGATCCGAATTCATTGAACGAACCTGAAGTAGTAAGTCGTCCGTCAGCGTCAACCACGTGGTAAATTCTCATGTTGTATCAGGCACAAGAGGGAAAAAATGCAGTTCAACCCTCGACTGGGAGGATTCGCTTGATCGTACGTGTACTTTCTTCGAGAATACGTTGCGAGACTTACAGAGAATTAGCGAGAACTTGAAAATGCTACCCTTTCCATCACGTTCCCCACGTGGTTGTGTTGCTACTCATCAGGGACGAAAGAGGAATGATACTATAGGATTATGCGACGTCCTTATTTACTAATTGCAACTGTGTAGTGATCAAACGATCATGGGCTCAGAATTTTTAAGCTCCTTGTAGTGATAACATTGCAAACCCTGTCCACCGCTATTGAGCTCTTGAACCAGGATGCTCACTCAAATTGAACGAGTGCACCGAAGAACCTCTGAAAGTCAGAAAGTCGCTCTTCGCGGGATGGACACACAGGACCACTGCCGTGTATTCTTCCTCTTGTGGCGATTACTACCTCAGATCTCGGCAGTCAACATGGGGAGCCAAACGTTCAACGAAAACAAGAGAAAGACGTTTCTGGCTACCAAGCTTCAAGGTTTTTCCGTTTTGGGAACCGGTACCAGAAATTTTGCCTAGACAGGTGGTTGTGCGTTTTCTTCCCACTGCTTGGCGCCGATCGCCAGTACACATTCCAAGAGAAGCTTGAAGTAGAAAAACTGAAACGGTGAGCAAGTGAACAGGACATTCGATTGACGACATTAACAAGACTCGTACCAACTAGTTCACGGAAAAACTGACGGATCTAGTATAGTCACACCAGGGAGCAATGTCTATCAAAGGTGATAAAAACGAGGCCAACCACAGCAGAATATTAATGGATGCCCAGAAACGAGCAATGACACCGGTGTATCCTCACCCTGTATTGTCACAGTTGACCCAAGGGATGCAAACCTGATCAAAATTGATCATCCGGATTATGTGTGTGCGGTCGCGTTTCTCGGCGGCGGAAAGGAGGTCGTGAGTTATGGCGAAGGGAATATTCGACGATGGCGAGTGGAAGATGGGATGGAGGTAGGGATGCCAATGGATGCTGGAAGTTCCGTGGGCGATCTTGTCGTGTCACGAGACGGCAAATGGATTGTGGCTGGAACGGAGAATGGTCAAGTCGTGGTCTGGAATTCAACGACCTTCGAGCAGGTGAACGAGTTCAAAGCGCACGAGGATTGGGTGAATGCGATGGACATCTCGGCAGATGGGACCAAAATCACGACAGGATCACATGACAAAACGGTCAGTGTCTGGTCATTTCCCGCAGGCGAACGACTATTCGGGCCTTTGGAACACGACGGTGGTTTGGTCACCGTGAAGTTCTCTCCGGACGGCAAATTCATTGCAACTTTCACGTTGCGTGGAGTCCGAATCTACGACAGTCTCGACGGCACCCTCTTCGCAGACTTTCCAGACAGAGTTAACGTGGCAGTGAATGGATGCCTCGCCTGGACGGGCGATGGGAAACAAATCTTTGCCTTGGCTGGTGGCGATGACAACATCCAATGTCTCGACGTGTCTTCCAGGACGATACTCTCACAATGGCATATTCCCGGGAACGATTATCCATGCTGCGTCACCCTAGTATGCGACGACGCATGTATGGCAGTCGCTAATGCCTCATCAGTCTCATTATGGGACACTACAACTCATCAACAAATCGGACCTATTATTGACCATCCTCATAATGTCTGGTCCCTGGAAATCTCGCCAGACTATGATATGGTGACTGCGGGTGACGAGTCAATCACGCTTCGCAGTCTGCGTGGTGTCTTGCCGCCATCATACTTCAATCACGTGAGTATATGCATTTGAAACGACGTTGTTGTCTCAGACCACTGTCCTGACATCCCATGTGCACCAGAAAGGGCTTGCCGAATCTCAGTCGGATAGCAATGCGTACTCGAGGTATTAATTCGTTCTTGTCCCTGTCCGAGACATGTCATCATAAAGCACAGGTCGAGCTCCCACAGTTAGAATCCGAAACCGTAGAGTGAAGTAGGTCGTCGGTCATTACCAATCGCATTATAAGAACTCACGTCGTGTTAGGCACAGGAGGACAAGGATACAGTTCAGCCCTTGACTGGGCGGATTCGTTTGACCGTACGTGTGCTTTCTTTGAGCATACATTGCGAGAACTTACAGCAAGCATCAGTGACAATATTCTGAAATTGCTACACTTGCCATCATGTTACCTATGCAGTTGTGTTGCTACTCGCCTGGGGCGAAAGAGGAACCGTGCCATACATTGGTATACTGTGCGACTGTGGGGTCAATGATCATGTGTTTGAGCTTTTTACGTTCATTGAAGCGATAACTTGGCCATTGCAGAGCCCGTCCACCGTTATTGAGCTCTTGAAGCAGGATGTTCACTCGGTTCGCTACAGGTGCACCGAAGAACCTCCCTTTGCGACGGCAGAAATGAGAAAGTCAGAAAGTCGCTGTTCACAGGATGGGCGGACATGATCACAGCAGTGCGTTCTTCCCACTGCGACAATCGCCTCAGATCTCCGCGATCAATGTGGGGTGTCTGAAGGCTCAGCGAAAATAATGCAATGGTGTTTCTGATGTGACAACGCACAGTCCATACCTAAGCTTAGTTTCTCCACAGTTTTTGGACTCGGTACCGGAGATGGTGCCTGGACTCGCACCTCCCGCCGGACACCCTCGGGGTGTTGCTCGAGTTGTGAGAAGAAGTAAGAATACGCCTCCGACGGAAAGTACCAAATCTACACTGGAGAAGTTCAGGCTCTATAAAGAGTTTCCCTCCTAGGCCGCCCATGGCTCCTAAATCGAGATCGCACTCAAGAATATCTTGAAGAACTTTGCCTTTCTTCCGTTGCCAGTGCCAGACAACCTTTCGCCTCCAGACACCACATGCATCGAGGTCACGTCGGGATTGCCAGTCCACAACGGGTTCACTTTAACGATGGGGATCAGGCGTCATTTGAATTCACCTGTTTGTGCATCTGCCGTCTTCCGCTCCGAGGGTATGAGTATGCTTCGTATTCTGCAATGTCAAACGCGTCAATAAGGGTCACAGAATCAAATAGAGTCTACGCGGATGGTCCTTGACACTCGATGACATCTATTTCTGACCCCCAAGCCGCGGTCGTCGAGCGCACTGTCAAGGACCGATCGGAATCCGGTAATGATGATGACAACAACGACCGACTGGATGGCCCCAAAGACTAGTTGGAAGACGATGTTAACGGGGTGTTATCCGCTCTCGCGGCATTCCTCCATCTTCCGACGTCCTCGTCCTTACCTCCAAGTTCGTTTAACCTGGGCAGAATGCGAATGGGTGGACAAGCATGCTTGAAATGCAGAAGGAACGCGAATCAATGGGACGGGACACATCTCCGTGAAGCAGCTGTTACGATGTTATGGCCATTGCGCACAACAGAACCTCCGAGGCTCGATCGGGTGGCGCTGGCGGACAGATGAGTTGACGCAGACGTGTACTGTCTGTGCCGTTTGCTTGGGTTTATTATACTCCTCCCTTCGACGATCCGTGCCTCAATAAAAGGAATGAACGGAGGAAAGACACAGGAACATCGTCGATGGATGGCAGTGGATAAAGGGTGCACGTGGGGAGGCACAGCATGTGGTTGTGCGTAAGTCCAATGACACGTGGCAAAGGTTTCTTTCCACTGCTCTGCGCCGATCGCTAACCCAGTATACTTTCCAAGAGACACCTGAAGTACACGAACGAGAGCGGTGAGCAAGTCGATCAGGTATCCAAGTTTGATTGGCGATATAAACGAGACAAATAGTTGGACGGACCTCTAGTCACGCCAGGGGGCAATGTCTATCAAAGGTGATAAAAATGAGGGCGCTACTGTTGCATACTCAGAAACGAGCGACGACACTAGCATTCCCTTCCGTATCGATACAGTTGACCAAACGGACGCAAATCTGATCAAAATCGATCAAAATTCCAAGAGGGTGTACTCGATCGTGTTTCTCGCTGGCGGGAAGGAGTTCGTGAGCGGTGGTGATGAAATGATGATTCGACGATGGCGAGCGGAAGATGGCATGGAGGTAGGGATGCCGATGAAGGCTGGAAGCGGGCCCGTGTGGGATCTCGTGGTGTCACGAGACGGCAAATGGATTGTGGCTGGGACATTTGATGGTGAAGTTACGGTATGGAACTCGAAGACCTTCGAAAAAGTGAAGGAGTTCAAAGCACACGACGACGCGGTGTTCGCAGTGGACATTTCAGTTGACAGGACTCGGACGAAAATCGCATCAGGATCGCGTGACCATACACTCAGTGTCTGGTCATTTCCCACGGGGCAGCGACTGCTCGAGCCTTTGGAGCACGACAACGACTTGGCTGCAGTCAACTTCTCTCCAGACGGGAAATTCATTGCAACTGCCACGTCGTATTGCAAGTCTGTCCGGATCTA
Organism: Leccinum longicurvipes; assembly: GCA_038093135.1. Lineage (NCBI taxonomy): Eukaryota > Fungi > Basidiomycota > Agaricomycetes > Boletales > Boletaceae > Leccinum > Leccinum longicurvipes. The sequence continues at coordinate 10,894 of JBBPRP010000545.1, forward strand.
CGACAGTCTCAATGGCACCCTCCTCGTAGACTTTCCAGTTCGAGTACACTCAGAGTTCAACTCAACCCTCGCCTGGACAGGCGATGGAAACCAGCTCTTTGCCGTGGCTAGCGGTGGAAATGTCCACTGTTTCGACGTACCATCCAGGACGACGCTTTCGCAATGGACTATTCACAGTAACTTAGATACACACTGCATCACACTGGCGTGTGACGACGCATGCGTGGCAGTCTCTTCCGCCTCATCGGTCTCATTCTGGGACACTAGAACACATGAACAAATTGGACCTGCCATTCGCTACTCCCATTTCGTCTCGTCCATGGCTATCTCAGCAAACTACGATATGGTGACTGCGGGTAACGAGTCAATCACGCTTCGCAATCTGCGTGGTGTCTTGCCGTCATCGTACCTCAAGAACGTGAGTATATGCGTTTGAAACGACGTTGTCTCAGACCACTGTCCTGACATCCAATGTACAACAGAAAGAACTTGTCGAATCGCAATCAGATAGCAATGTTGACTTACTAGAGGTAGAAGTTCGTTCCTGTCCCTGTTCGAGACATGTCATCATAATGAATAGGTTGAGCTCCCGCCCACAACGCTTATGGCTGATGATGAGTTCAACTACGACGAGGTTCGTGATCAATTCGCTCCGACTTTTTCGTCCCAGTTGACGCTGTGGAAGGCTCCCTCACCGGCGTCGTCTGTTCATAATGAGGAACAGGTGCCACTGCCTCTCCCATCATACTCCACATCGCACCCTCCAGTCCACCACATGATCTCCGCCTCAGAAATACATTCGGAAACACCAGAGATACGTTCAGAGAAGCACAACGATAGTGTATCGCAGTCTCTATTCCTTCGGATTTTAGGAAGGTGGAAGAAGAAGAGTATCAGAGAACCTGCAGACCCTGCGCTCGGTCACCATGCGACCAATCGATCTGGAATAGCTGAGAATGTGGATGCCTCGAACAGTGCATTTTCGAGGATGGCTGAAGGTCGCCGTCAAGCAGTGAGTACTCCTCGAAATACTAGTGGATGTGCTTCGTCTAAACTATCATCTTAGCGAACGGTCAGAAAGGTCGGGGAACCGGTAGGCGTTCAAAATTGTCCATTGGGCCCATAGATGCCATCCTTTGTCTTTTCTTGCAGAAGAAGAAGAAGAAGGAGAAGAAGGAGAAGAAGAAAGCCGCGCCTCCGAGTCGTACAGATGGAGACCGCGACCGTGGCACTAACACCGGAGTTCGTCCTCCGAATACAGGGCCATCGAACGAGATAGCTCTTCCGTCAGATGTGCACGGAGACCACGATTGTGGTACCAGCACTGGACGTCCTCCGGATCCTGATCCGGAACCGTCGAGCGAGGTAAGTCGTCCGTCGGCGTCGATCACATCGTAGGAACTCATGTCGCGTCAGGCGCAAGAGGGGATAAATGGAGTTCAACCCTCAATTCGGAGGATTCATTTGAGCGTGCGTGTGCTTTCCTTGAGCATACGTCGCGAGACTCATAGCAAGCATCAGCAAGAATCTGGGTATACTACCCTCAGGTTTGCCGTTAGGTTTCCCACGTGGTTGTGTTGTTGCTCGTCCGGGACGAACGAGGAATGATACTATACGTAGGTATCCCACGCGATATCTTTATTTACTGCGCCACATTGCGAATGTGTGGCTAAAGATCGTGAGTTTGAGCTTACATTCCTTGCAGTATTAACTTGAGCATTGGACTCCGAGCCCGTTCACTGTTACTGAGCTCCTGAAATAAGATGCTCACTTAGTTCGCTAGAGGTGTGCTGAAGAACCTCTCCCTTGCAAGGTGATTGACAGAGAAAGTCAGAGCACTCCCTGTTCACGGGTTGGGCACTCAGGACCACTGGAGTGCCTTCCTCCTGCTGTGACAATAACCTTAGATCTTCGCTGTCAATGTGGGTCAGCGAAAGGCTCGACGAAAACAAAGAAATGGCGTTTCCAATATGTCAATGCGTGGTTCACACCAAAGCTTATGTTTTCCGCAGTTTTGGGACTCGGCCCCGGAGATTTTGCTCAGACTCCGTAAAGCACAAGAAACCATGTTCAACCTTCCCTGTGACTTGAGATATTGGGTCGGTTTGGACTTGGACGACCGTGGAGGGATATGTACGATGTCTGGCCCACCTCCACCGCTCCGCAACCGCTGCGATTAGCATACGGCATCGGCAACATGCTCAGTCTGTTAGGGTTACATCCCCGAGGGGTGGCCCTGGACGTGACCCAAGGTCCTCCTG
>JBBPRP010000546.1:0-13138 GCA_038093135.1 Leccinum longicurvipes
CCAGGTTCGGCAATTTTTGGTGCCCTTCGTAGAGCTAACAATGGACATAATACACAGCGCGCGGGAGCACTGCTAAGAGAGTGGAAAAAGGTTTTGTCAACCGATGAGAACTACGACGTAGTCGTGGCGACTACAGGAACGAAGAGGAAACCAGTTTGTCGCCAAGCCTGTATCTGGTCTATGTCGTGCTGACAACCAGCACCCTGTTTTCTCGACAGGATGTCTCAGTGACCGAAGCAGAAATTCGGAGCAGACATGCTGCGGGAACGCTGGATAAGGTGAGTTGGAAAGCTGCTTGTCTGGCTAATTCTAAAGTGCGACCGTAATTGTCAGCTTCGAGTTGACCAACTAAGGGTGCGTATTCTTGTATAGTCAGACTGTACATCGGTTGTTCACGCTGAGATACTGTAGGAGGCGCTCAAGAACAAGGGCTTACCGACGGTAGGGAAGAAGGCCGAGCTCATCGAACGCGTTGACGAGTGGCTGAATAAGTGATGATTCGGGTATATTATATGTCCGTGCTCCTCGTTGTGAAACGCTGGATGGACATGTGTTGTACGATCACCAGTTAGAATCTTGCCTTGTCCGTTGTTTCGTGTGTGTATGTTTCAATCGGTATCAATTGTACGGCCAACGACACGTCCCGGCTTTCAATAAGCTTGAATTTGGTGGACGACTTTCTCACCTTATTATCTGGTTCGTCCACCTCGTCAGCTCGTCAATGCCCGTTGTCACCGCCGTTAAGAGGCTGATGCCACAATACCAGCTGCATGTGTTTGACTTTGATAACAGGGACCGCGTGAATTAGGCATACGCTCGCTGCTGAGCGCCATGGGTAGTCTCGTGTGCGGCCGTTTTACAGAATTTCTGACCAAACGACTTGGATATCTGTGGCGTCGCAGTTGGGTTCAAGACAATTGCCTCAGATGCAACGCACCCCGGATTAATTTACAGAATGTTGCTTCGAGTCCCGTTCAAATGTTGGTTCTCGTTGCCACTTGGCACTAGCATTTGAACGGCGATTACATTCGGCGGGCTGACTACTTCCTAAACTACCGTCGGTGTTGCACGGGTGCTTGACAGCGATCGATCGGGATTTGCAGACGATGAAAACGTCTGCCATCAGACTGAGGAGAGCTGGATCCGAGGTCTGTACCGTCGACGGGTCAACCGTCAGTCCAAACAAGATTCTCCAAAATCCCATCTGTTCAGGGCCGATATAAGTATAAGTGAAGGTGAAGTTTCAGCCAGTTTGCATCGTTGAAATGGGTGGATACGTTGTACTACTAGTAGACAAGTAGTAGTACTAAAGAGCGTTATTACGTAAATAATACATAAATTAGAGTTCGGCTGAAGCCGGAATATGCAGTTGAATTTTCTCACTGCGAAATCTGACCTCGTTTCTTCACCACTAAGCACGTCGTTCAAGTCGTCGACGGAGGGCGAACAACATCAAAAGTAAAAACTCGAATTACTCCAGACGAGTGCAATGCGGTCTACGTTCTCTACTTCTTTATTCCGCCAAGTGGCTTCGCGCCGTACCTCTCCTTCGTTTATGGCGCAACGGTTCGCGAGTACCCAGGGTGTCGGTAGCTCAAAGCAGGTGCAGAACGCGCTCGGCGCTGCGCAGCGGCTTCTAGCAAGCGCAGGGAAGGTGCTGGGACCTCTCGGTGAAAGGGCTGCTGGGTTACTCGGGTGTGCGTATTACCGTGCTCGTGCGTTTTCACGGACCTGACCAAACTGTATCATTTCTACCTCACTCCTCCATACAACTGGCGTCGACTATGTGTTCACTACTTTGCTTATTTTTGGTTCACATAGCATACCGCCAGCCCCTGCTTTACAATGCCGAAGTCGGACGTGAACTGTTGAAGCAAATCTACATTGCTGAGCGGTTGCAGCCTCCTACCTCTTTCGCGGCCATCACGGATGCATATTCTATCCTTTGGGCTCGTGCAAAGAACCCGCAATACTGGCGCGACCTGCTGAAGACAGGCGAGTGGACTCGCGTCGCCCTGTATGGCTTGGAAGCGTACACTATTTTTAAGGTAAATATTTTCGCTCGTCCTTTTTTTGGTAACGCCCAGGTGCTGACAGGGTGTACGACTAGGTTGGCGAGATAATAGGTCGCAGGCATTTGATTGGATACAACCTACATTAGACGAATTGACACATTTCCTTCTCGGCGCGTGCTGTTGATGCGTACAAGACACCCTCACTACTGCATCCTAGATATCATCGTTAGAATGTGCGCAAGCTCCAGAGTCAGGTATACACAATCCAAAGATTTGGCAGACGCCGTTGGTCCCGGCTACTCGATACGTTTTCAGTCTTCCTTGCAGGCCTTTTTTTATATTCTGTAGAAGTTACAGCATTGCGAACTTCGCTCTGTCGAAGTTGAAATCTAATTGTGCCAAAAAAAAAAAACGTTTGGACGTCCTCTGCGGATTCATTTTCAGGGCTTTCCTGCACACACCCAGTCGCTCTTTTGCGGTCTTGTCTGGAATGCAACATCTGTTGTATACTCCGAAGTCGGTGAGCTTGGTCGGGCCATGGCGTGCTACTTCTGACTTGTTAATGGCTACAGGCAGCCGGTTGTGCTGCTGATTCAAGCAGCCCAAACTCTTCTAATATATCTAACACTGCACTGCATTGATCGCGATCAGCGTGGCGCGCGACGTGCATCAACTGTTTGCGGTCAACGATCTGTGGTCTTGAAGTGGCTTAGGAACGCAGCACGAGGCGGTGCGGAGCGTCTGCTTAAGTAGACCATGCGACCAGACGATAGTTCGTTCCCCCAATCTACGAAGTAGTGCAGCGACCGGAAAATGTAATATATAGTAAGTGACAAAAATTGTTATCGTGTCCGTAATTTGCTTTTCGTTGACCTCCCGTCTGAATCATCCTCCGTATCTCTCCACCGTCTTAAGAACGCTGCCCATACAAATATAAGGCCATTACACGAATCCCCTTGGTCCTCAGGCAGGCCGAGGCTTCCAAGCTCGTGAAAACTCGAGGGCCGAATATGTAGATTGGTAAATCACGCTAGCATTGTATCTGGTTCGCAACTTCATCTACTTCGAGCTTTTTATCTGATTGTCGATGACGTTCAAATCGTCGTTTTTCCTTCACAGCTACGGGTTGCCAACTGATAAGTCTTGGATATGATTCCTCGTATCAGAATGACTCGGACATGATATCTGCGAGCCCCGTCAGCAGCATGCTCGCGGGTGCGCGCTCGTGGCGAGAACGAGTACGTCAAACTCGAGCTCACATTCAGATGTCTTGGAATTTTGGAAGACTACTTATAGACAAAGCTTCGACATTGTTGAGGTTTATTATATAAAACACCGGTCCTGATACTATATCTCTGTACTGGAGCACCCGCAGCCTGAGTCAAAGGGGCGACTGACGGTCTATCCGCTAGTGGAAATTATCGATACGCGCGTGACAGACGGGGTCGTTGGACTTCGATCAGCAAATACGTAGTCACGTGGAGCGCAATGATGGGTCGTAGTAGTACCCAGTTCTCTGAGTCTACAAGTGCTGAACCGTTCAAATGACCTGAAGAAATTCCTCATCTGCGCGCAGCTAGATGATCCGACTAGTACAACACGCGGTAACTGTTCGATCCCAACGGACCCCCGCTTCGAAACAATAAACCGACTGACAAGGTCCTAATTAGTTAGCGCCAAGGGGTTGAATGGGCGCTGGCCCGTACTGCCATTTGAGGGCAGTGTGGCTTTCGAGTGGGGTACTTAGCTCCGCAACCACACTAGCTGTGCAGTCATGGAAAGCTCTTTCTTTCACCCAACGGTAAACGAGATCCTGTCTGGTTATTCCGACAAGTGAGCCTACTTGCTACTCGAAGCACTACCCAGGCTCTGAACCAACCGCCCCGCTTAGGTTTCGCATTTTGGTACTAGGGAAGGTACCAGTGCTTGTTTTGCGTGTTCCGCTTGTCATTCTCACATATGTACCCCACTGCAAGCCAGAAAGTGGGAAAACAGAATTGCTTAACAAGGTTTTCGGGGTCGATGCAAGTCCAGAGAACGTGGTGAGCCTAGATCAACGCCATCGGCGGGGGAGACCGGACTCTAACACTCGATCTGACCAACAGGACGTCGTTGATGAACTCGACGGTGCTGCCGATGCGAGCATCCAGGGCGGTTTCTTGTTTCCAGACAACAACAGATTCATTCTATATACGTCTTCTCGAGATTTCTTGCCAAACAGCGATAGGGATTTCGAGCAGTTAAGAAATTTTCTTCGCCGGCATCTGGGCATGAAAGGCCTGCGCAAAAAAATTGATGCAGTTTGGTGAGTCAGGTGCAGGTAGCCATGGTCTGAGACGGTCCTGAGGCATGTTAACAGGATTTGTGTCGAGACCCCACTTGGAGGAGAGCGTCTCAGTGAAAGTGGTATAGAGAGGATCCTTGGTGTGGCGAACAAGGAAGGTAAAGTAAATAATCGCATCAAGCACCGTTACTGATCATCATGCACAGTACCCATAGTCATCGTGCTCACTAAGTTCGATGAGCTGGTCAAGTCAATGAGTGGGAAAACGTCCCACTTGAGTGGGGAAGATGCCGCCAGTGACATTCGAGAGGAAGCGGAACGCCTCCTCGATGACACCATGAAGAAAGTGTCACTAGATTCGTTGTTGTCACAACAACTAGTGACTCCGGTTTCCAGTAAGTAACTCTTCAAACTCCTGGTTGATTCAATAAGAACTTCGTCATAGCCATGAGTGGATACGAAGATACGGTGTCTGCATTAATTCAGTCCACAGACGGTGCAATACAGAGGTTTGAAAAGATACGGACACACGATTCACCCACTACTCTTACTTGGGCAATCGCTCAACGTCAAGACCTAGAGACCACTATGGCAGCTACTATTGAGTAAGGCTGGCATTTGTTCTGCAGACAACGGCTTCTCACTTCAAGATTTACGTCTAGCGTTGGGAAAAAAAGCACGTTTCGACGTCTTCATGATTTTTCTGTTCTGATTTCCGTGTAGAACACTGGTGTGGGTTAGGTAGCACGACTGACTTCGCGGGGAGGACGTTGGGCCAATGTACATCCATCATCCACGAAGACATCATTGCCATTTGGAACATCCAAGATAGCTCTAGCGTGCGTATTTATCGATTTAAATATGCGTTATGTGACCTCCAATAAATGCAAGTATCTCGGAAAAGAAGATTTCAAAGCTAGGATCTCCCATCTAGTCGAAGACTTACTTGCGAGCGAGGATGACACGTTAGTGTATGATTCTGCGCTATGTGGCTTTCACTCAAATGTTACCATAGGCCAATTCCATGTTCTCCTTCCCCTTCTATGACATTCGCTGCTGCCACCGCGACACCCATCGCTGCCATTGGTGCAGCTGCGGAAGCAGCGAAATGGGTGTCGAATATGTACCAAACGACGTACGCTTGAAGCACCCTCGGGGGTTCAATGCTCTGACATCATCTCAGTCCCAACAGCATCGCTTGCATTATGGGATACATCGTGGATCTCGTCATCGTGCTGACCTTCCTCGCAGAAATCCATCAGTTCCCTGAGACAACTGCTTACTGGCATCCGATCGAAGAAGACGCTGTCAATTCCATCAAAACGTACACTTCATCCAACTTACTCCGCACAGCGCACGAGGAAATTCGCGGATTCACTACGATGGACAAATTGCGTGGGATAACCCATCGGGATGACATTGTTCAAAAAGAGATCGTCCGCCTCTTGAAGAAGTTTCACCCACGCGCCAGGAAGATAGTGAAAGAATCACTCAAAGGGTCGTCTCCTGCGGTACTTCACTTCCACCTTGATATCTCTTTTTGTATTTGAACCGGAGCGGATTTCAGATCTCTCTAACCTCCGTCTCGGACAAGTCAGCGGAGCAACCTGCTAAAGGCGAGTCTGTCCTATTAGTGAGTCTGGCCGCATCGTTTGTTCGTTTGACCCTATCATCTGATTATGTACCTCTGGGAGTAGCACCGGAGTCTTTCAGCGAGATCAAGAGCCGCGCCTCGACGTGGTGCCCAGCAACTCGCCGTCCCAGATATCCTGACCATCGTGGAGGAGGCGACGAGGACCCCCGTGTCTATCTCTCGGTCACCCTCTATGGGTGCTCCACGTTCGACGTTGTTGGTTTCTGAAGCAAACCACGCAGAAGGCTCTGCTCACCCATCTGCTCACGCGTTGTTGAACTGGTTTCGCGGTGACCAGCCCTCGCCTGACCCGGAGTTGGGTAATGGTTGAATACCGTGTTACTCCCTCGGCAGGTGTACTTGGATATTCGACTGTTATCTTGACGAGAAGTGCATTCGATAGTTGATCATGGTCACAAGGACAGTTTCTACCAGAACCTGTATAACACAGGAATTCGTTCCATCACTTTTATTATGCTGCTCGTGCGGCAGTCGTGCTCGACTGCCTACTAAGTACTTGGGACAATGATAGACCACTTTTGTTCTTTCGCTTTTAAAAAGACTTCGAACAATAGGAGAGGACAACATGGTATCAGGCTCTAGCGAAAAGCATCCATGGTTCACAACAGTGATGTATCACAGCCAGCCTACCGCTGGGAAAGGGAGTTGTTATAACGGACCGTAGTGACCTCATGGGCTGTGAGCCCTGCAAGTAATTCACGACACTGCACACGAGAACGCTAGTAGTTATGCCTCACAGTCGTTAATTGGTGACACGATTAGAAACTCGGTTTTGTTCGAAATCGTTTAAGCGTCACAACGGATGTCGAATAAACATTCATGTGAATCATATATCGTCATCGTTGGCTCGAAGGAAGGGAACCCATGTCTGCAGTGGCTCGGAGCACACCGCATGACGTCCTTGGACAAGCCCACCTGCCACAGGGTTTCGTTCTCTTCGCGATGGGGCATTGTCGACGCGTGTGGTAGAAAAGAACTGCAGTGCATGGACAGAGGTCGCATGGACAGTGCGTTAGTACAACGTGCAGAGGAGGTACGTGCAAGAGACCATCGTCTCAGATCCTGAAGAGATGCAAGGAATGGGTTCCCGCCGCGCTGTGCAATCAGCGCCCAGATGTGCAACGGTCTGCTGTGGTGTTCTTATGAAAGGCCTCATGGATTAACCCGGACACAAAAGTCATTAACCAACCTGCACAACAGCTCACATATCTCAGATATGCAGTCAAAACTGCCGGGTATCAGATTATTCAAATAGATATATGAAAGATACTGATGCAACTCCGGCGGGACATCCACCTACGAAAGCAACAACAAGAACACGGTACATGGGTCGTCTATTCTTCCTTCTTGGCACCGACCTTCTTCTCTGCTTCCGCAATGGATGCGGCGTCGGTTTGTGGCCCAGCGGCGGCTGTGTAAGAAATAGTTCAGTTGGGTGTATGCAAGAGTGACACCATGGACGTACCACCAAACATAGAGGCTGCTTTGAAAGGTCTTGAAAGGTCACCCTCGGCTGGTTTCCCGAGAACATGGATAGCAACAACTTTTGCATCATACAAGTTCTTCAAACCCATGAGGGCTTGGATGAAGAGTGGCTGAGTGTACTTCATGTAGAGATGGAAGAAGGCCATCATTGCTACTCCAAAGTACGCGCCACGCAGCTGGGACGTATGGATGAACACGGAGAAGGAGTCAAACAAGTGATATACACACGAGTTTTGAAGTCTCTGAAAGATCATAGTCTCTTACGGTGGTCGTGGTTAGTCCGCCAGAGCCAGGCGACTAAAAGGGTGTAAGCCAAAAAAAAAATGCTGTAAAGCTGACGGCGGCTAACCAATGGGTTGGGGGTGTCGACTGAGATGAAAAATAAGATAAAAGACCGAAGACGAAAGGAACAGACGACAAACCATATTTGAGTACAGTCTGGTCGTTCTTCTGTTTAACCTGGATGATGACGTGTGCCAGTTAGAGTCGGGAGAAAAAACACGCATGAAAGGAGACCTTGTAGGAGACATAAAAGTATGTGCCGATGATGACGAGCTGGCTGAGAACATAACCGACTCGAACGTAGTTTAGAATGACCGGGTCGTCGAAGGGGATTTTGCGAGCAACTTGAGCAAAATGGGAGCTAAATCGACTATCCGAAGCAAAGAATAAGGAACGACATACTTTGCATCGCCCCGAGGGAGATCATAATGTTTTGTACGCCGGCGTTCATGTTCGCAGCAAAGAAAGAAAGCGTCTGACAGAAGATGAAGTGGAGGAAGATGCACTTGCAAAGCTACGGAAGCGAAGTGATGCCGTGGCCAAACAGTCACGTGATAAAACGTGACATGTCACATTGTTATGACGTCGGCACGCTCACTTGCAGGGTCAGCGTGCTCGGCTTGAAGAGCGTCGACGATGAACTACAACGAAACAGCGTCGATATCTCGTGCGACGTCAGTTTCACGCGCCTCGAAACATGGAAGTACATTATCTCGTTCCCAGTCACTCATCAAGAAGAACGTGGCACCTCAAGACCTCAGACCATCCGACGTTCTCATCGAGCGCTTCGTGGCTTGGAAAGCTATCGTGAAGCAGCTCATCGCTTACTTCGAAGGTCTCGCAGACATTCAGAACAACATTGCGCGCGAGTATACCAAGCTTAGAGCTGTCATACAAGTACCCTTTAGGGCAGGAAACCAGTTCCTCGGAGAGTGTGGTCTTCAAGCATGTTTTGCCTCATTTATACCGTGACTCAAACTGATGGCATTACAGGATGTGTTTTATAGCATCCGGGACAAAACGAGGGTCATTGCTGACCAGCACGCCAACCTCGGTCGTACTATCGACAGCTCAATCGTACAGCATCTTCAGAAGCTCAGAGCGGAAATCAAAGCTCATATCAAGGTAGGATATTGATTCCGTTCGGTGTTCGTTTCCTTGAATTTCGCTAGAACGTTCAAAACGACACTGGAAAGCTCGCTACGAGTGTCGCTAAAGAGCGTGAGCTCTCCACCAAATTGATTGGAGACCTTGCCACCAGTATAAGCATCTTCAAGAACACACCGATGACCATTACTGCGAAAGCGGATCCGTATGTTTTATGCTATTTTTTTCGATTACCCACTCACCCTTGTTAGGTACGTTGCGAACGCTACCGTTGCTCGTCAACTTCAGAAACAAGTACACGAGGAAAACGCCCTCCAGAAATCTATAATAATCATGCAACAGAACTCTGCACATTTCGAAGAAGGAATCGTTCGTGCCATTCAGTCTGCCTGGCAGACCTACGACGAGTGGAATTCCCGCATGTCGTCCTCCGTCCAAGATACATGGCGCGTCCTCGGGGAAGCCATGTCTTCCCTCTCCCCTGATCGGGAATGGATATCCTTCTCTGCTCGTTCAGATCATCTCCTCGATCCGGAGACGCCCCTACGAAACCCAGAGACAATTATATACCCTTCAAAAGACGATCCCAGCGTATTCGCCGTACATACCGGCTTACTCGAGCGCAAGAAACGGTTCACGCGAACTTACAGCGAGGCGTATTACGTTCTCACTCCTGCTGGCTTTCTTCACGAGTACGCGTCCTCTGATCCAGACCACATTGGAAGTCACCTTCCCATTTTCTCCCTCTTCCTTCCTGTCTGCACGCTTGGTCCTCCGTCATCTTCATCTTCAAGATCTCACCAATTTCACATAGAAGAGAAGAAAGATGGTACTGGTACAAACACAGGAAGCTTCAAATTGATTGCGAGCGGTCAGCATGCATGGAGTTTCAGGGCGCGAAGCCGTGAGGATATGATGGAATGGTGGAACGACATCAGGATGCTCTGCGCAAGATATCTTGTTGCTAGCGAGCAAATGGATCGTGGGGGACCGGTCCAAGCGGCGGTGCGTTCCGTTGGTTACGTTAGTGATGAGGAGGAAGAGAGTGAAGACAGGGGATCGAGTATCGAAGAGGAGGACGAAGATGAAGACGGTGATATCTACCAGGATGCTGTTGTCGGTGATGAATGTGAATCGCCCTCGCCCTTATACTCGCATGCAGGAAGGGATTCGGGAGCGCCCGTTGGGAGGAACGGACACGCGGTAAGTGCTAGATTTGTCTTTGGATATCTACTGCGTGTTTCTTACCATTGATCCACCGCCCTTATTTATCTCAGCTAGAAAATAAGTCGATCACACCAGATCGTGACTACGAGCATCATAGTGCGAGTCTGAACGGACGAACGAATAGGTATCATACGGCGAGTAAGAGTCAGCGTCAGCTCGAAGTGGCACCAGACCACCGGCGCCGACGTTCAGTCGACCACCGAGCGTTCGTTGGTTCGAACGGTGGTTCGACTAGCAGACGCTTTGTGCGCGTGGAGCATGATGGAGGGTACAGCGCAGAGGGTCCCACTGAAGAGTCTCTAGGCGCGCCTGGGCCAGCGCCCACAGAGAGTCAGTTTGCAGATGAGCTGTGATTGGGATGTTGATGTACTGTGGCAGCTCACATCAGATGTCCGTTCTTTTGCTTTCCTTCCTTGTTTGAGTTTCCCGATGATCACGGGTGTATACCCTTGTACTGAAATTTGCAGAGATTGCAGGCATTTTGTATATATACCTCCATGCATGTTTTCCAGTTCATAGCATTCATATGTATTTGAAGATTTCAGTATTTGAGCCGCGTGAACTATGGTGTCAGACGTTTGAGCTGCATGATTCAGAGAACGTTGCCTTGGATCTTTCACTGCGGACATGGTAAACTTCAACTTATATCTCTTCATTCGATACTTCATTTGCTCGTAGAAGAAATGGCCCCAATAGAGAGTCCAATAAGCGACATTTATTGATCGTCATGATTACGATCTTCCAAAATACATAGAATAGAAGAAAACACGTTCTACCATCGAGTGCAGGTATTACGACTTCTCTGGCGTTCCACGAGTCACTTGCGGGTGGTGCGCTCTCCCCTTGAGTCAATTGGTGAGCTGGATTCTTTGACGTATTCTCTCCCAGGGTGATATCGGGTGTCGCTCGTTCGATATCTTCCAGGTCCTGCGTGATTTTCTCTGTTCTTTTGGGCTTGACTTCCAGTTGGAGGCCTGCAATTCTGGTTATCTGGTCGTTTCGTTTTATGAGAGCTCGTGTCATGACCATGTTTTGTCTTGTGCTTCCTGGAAATGAACATTAGCATTGATTAAGTCCAAAGATACGGTCTTTAACTCGTCTGATCGTTTCATTTTCTGTCGATCCCATGCTTCAAGTTCCTTTACTCGAGTGCTGTAATCCGACTCGGCTTCAATGTCTGTCTCCACATCCGAATCGTCTTGCTGGTCTTCCCAGTCTTCCGAGCTGTCTGAATCCAAGTCACTGTCTACAATCAAGTCACAATCGATATCAGACCCAGGACTGATGTCCACTTACCACGTTTCCTTTTACGACCTCCACTCGCTCGTACTGACACCTAAAAAAATGGAAACAAAACTTATTCAATTTGATCAGGAGGTCCACACATACCTCTGAGTCGGAGAATTCAAGTGCTGAGTATTTTTTTTGCGAACTGGGACGAGTTACGAAGATATTAAGCGAGGATATCGCGTGCAGCCCAGCCATTAGCTTGATTTCGAAGCAGAGAACACTCGTTTTGAGCCTGCCAAGTCCATGAAGTAAAATAGTAAGCATATATGCGCCGAAAATAATGGTAAATACCTTCTCGATAACCTTTTCCACTAAGCGGTGATCCACTTGTTGGGTCATCGTACGGGTTGTATCAAGATACTTGTTAGCAAGCCTGCGAATGGACCGCTTTCGATGAGATCAGAATTTACGACAGGACAATAAGAGAAAGTGACGTACCAAAACAAAGTTGTAATGCTCCTTGCGGTCCGCCAGGCCCAGTTCAGAGATAATACTATACCCCTTCTGGCTCCTCGCGCTACGGCCGGGACTGCCTTTTGGTCTTGGAACTAAATCGGCATCCGAAGCACGGTGGCGGTGTTTTGACCTCTTCTTGGCCCTTTCCTCCTGTTGGTATGCTTCTATGTCTCCTATTATATGCATAGAAATAGTCGGACGACGGAAGGATAGCAAAACGATCATCTCAGGCTGACTTACGGTTCAACTCCTCGACTTGTTCTTGTAAAATTTCTAGGGATCTGCAGAGAGCGTCAATCTTCTTTTCTATGCGGTCGGATTTAGAAGTATAATGGGGCATGGTGTTGGAGGATGGTCAAGAAATGAGTTCAAGTTAGGGGACGAGACGCGTCTCGATTATAAACTCACCGAAGTATCACGTGATCCTTGTACAAGCCTCGCCGTCACTACAAAAGTTTTGCATTCACGGCGAAGGCAACCCATTTATATCACAATCGGCCGCGAACTTTCGGCCAGACGAAGCTACTATGCTGCAGTATGCAAGGTACGTCCAGTGACATTATAGTATGTACACTTACTGTTCTAAGTGTGTTAATTTCTTTATAGTACAAGGTGATTCGGGAAGGTTGTAATGGTAAAATCACTCGTGATCTAGGCTATGGGACACTTCAGAAGATTTCGCTCTCACTTTACCTCAGCACGTATTCTTTGAGCCGAAATCGTTGTTGCTGAAACTTATCGCACCATGTGATACCAAAGGAAGGGATGCCGCAATGATCGAGCAATTTTTGTTTCGGAAAACTAGCGGAGCTGAGTCCTTTTGTGACCGACATCTGCGACTTGAAATCAGTCATAGGATCGATTTGGATCATGGGGGGTTATGTAGAAGTAAGCATGATAAGTTTACGGCAGTTTTCAGTAATGATGGCATCGTCTAATATTCACCTTGTCGCCGTCCCTCAGCCACTGACAGACGGGTTCGGTGTGCTGGTGTCCATGGAGGAAGAGATCGATCCCGTCAGCGTTGTCTGCCGGTTCACCATTCGTAACCCTGCAGAACTCTCATGATACTATCCAGGATGTGGTGGGAAAGATGAGGATCGTTAACTAGATCCATTTCTCATTCTGGATAACTTGGCCTTGCAGACGGTCGTCACCTGAGGCCCTCTTACATTTCCCAGCTGTCACGTCCTTAGGGCGGTTTTCTGTTCCTTTCTGCGTATCAGACTGCGCAGGGGACAAGTATCTGCGGGAGGAGTCTACATCTAGCAACTATAGTGCCACTTGTGGGGTATGGTGGTGTCGTTGCGACCGAGTGGGTGATTAGGGACGCGGACG